>JAZDUA010001167.1:0-169636 GCA_038098605.1 Gryllus longicercus
GCGATATTTCCTTCCTCTTCCTTGACTTGTGCTCACACCTTACACACATGCCGGGAGCTTTAGAGCTTCTCCCGGCTGGGGCGGTGCCCCGCTGGTGAAATATACCTGGTTGGGAAAAACCCGCAAGCTGACGTGTAGGTTGGCGCCGACTCTCGTCATCCAGCAAGGAAAGATCACCGCGGCCTTCCGTGATAAAAAAAATATGAACTACACTTACGGGTGACTAATAACCATAGCATTTGACACTCCCTGAAACCTCAATCAATCTGTTGTAGCCTGATGAAAGAGACCAATGATGTATTCTCACCGAAAGGTTGCCAAATTACTATCTCAAGATATGAAAATATTTTATAATTAAACAACACTGCCCTGAAATTTTGTTTGTTTTTTACATTCAAGTCTGACTTAAAACCTGAAGGCCATCCATGTGATTGTCATAACCTGCAATCTCACTTTTTTGTTTTTTTTGTTTTTGTGATCGCTTTTCAACTACTGAGGTCATATAACGAACACTGTCATTAAGGCTAAATGTACCGTAAAATACTTGTAGGAAAATTCAATAGATCTGACACAGGGGAATTTACTTTACCGATAAAGTCTGAACCAATGGTCCGATTTTCGACCTGTAAACGGCATTTGTCTCCTTTTTAAGATAGAAATTTACGCTACGAAGTCATTTTTCCAAAAACTAGGCAACACTCGAATTTGAAATTGGTGCTCGAACTTCCGGGAAAAAAGTATAAAATGTGGACCTATGGCGATGGCGATATGCTTCCTGAATCCAACGCCGTGCCAATCATGCAAATCAGATGAATAGGAATGTCGTAAAGTGAATTTGGGAAAACACCTCGCCCCCTCCCCCTTCCAGCCCGTTACGTCATCCTCCTGTTGGGCCACTCTCAGCGCGGCGGCACGGCCAGCTCTGGCGGCGTGCGGCCAGCCCGGCAGAGGAGGCCAAACTTGCGGGACAGGCAAGCCAGGCAGTCGGATTATGCTTTCGTCACTTTGCATCTCAATATATTTTTTCCCCACATATCAAACTAGTGATGCTGTAACAGAAAACAAATGGTCTCATATCATCTGCAATAGTAGTATAAAACTATTTATATTGTTCACATATTTCCGTCTTCCTTTGAATACCGTCATAAAATTGTTTGAGGCATTTCTCAAAATATCGATTCCTATTTGGAACTGATTTCCAAAATTGAACTAATTGTGTAAATATCACCAATATTTTATCTCCTCACCAATTTTACTTCTAAGATCTTCCGCTATCCAGTCCACTACCGGAAAGAATGAGCAGATATCAAACATGAACACTTTTATCCTACATCTCGAATTTTGATCTCAAAACGGCGCTTGTCTCCTTGATAGAATTCATTTTATGATTCTCCTTTCCCAAGTAAAATAGCTGAAGCTAATTTTAAAAATGTTTTCGAACTTACGGGCAAATTTGAACAAGTGGTAAAATAGCGCGCTGTCATTGTCGTTTCAAATTACTCTCCCGTGACTATGTTAGAGATTCCTAAACCAGATGGATTTTGAGCGATGTTTTAATTTTGAATAATTAAACATTTTGAAATTAAATTTATATGATGTTTGCATTTACAATCCTTTTGTCAGTATCAACAGCTCACTACAAAAAAAATCACATACAATACATGTACATTATTTTATAACACTATGCAAGATGACATTAAACGTCTAAATTCGATACAAAAGGTGAGTCCCAAGTAAAATCTTTTGTACTGCACAACTGTTTCTATACAGTTAGAGACTATTACGAACATCCAAAAGAAAAGTAATATTAATTTTAACAGTGACATGTAATGTAATATTTACAATTTGGACTAAATAATTCCAAAGAACGTGTAACAATTATTGTGCGTCAGCTTCTGGATCAATGACTCCCATTTCCGTCAGGTTTTCGTCTACTTTCCCTGATCCTTGTGCAAATGCTGAGATGACCCCTTGTTTTCTTCTGGGCATACATTTAACTTCAAATTAAGTCCTGCAAGTTTGGCCTTCTCCTCGTAATAAGCCGCACACACAGTTTTTAACTTTGACGTAAATAAATACATATTGTCTTTTCTACCTCCTAGTCCGAATCTCGGAGAGGCTCCTGCCCCAGTAAAGCAACGGATGTGAGAATCCCTTCTTAGCACCTACAAGCCCCAATCCTTTGCAGCGGCTGGACGCGCAGAGAAATCGAATGATTGATAGGAACTTAATAAAAGAGCTCCGTCGTAATAATATGTACGCGTTATTGGAGAAAAACGAAAGTAAAATGTATATGCTCGTCCTTTTTATAATTCATAAAACTGTTATTGTAACTGCAAAATCTTCTGATTCTACTACAATTATAATAATTGTGAAACTTCATCTTTTTATGCGAGCGGAAAATCTTAATGCCTCTCTCTTACGCGCTCCAACTTCACTACCCAGCGGCCAGAATTGGTAAGGTGTAGCACGCTTCACACGGGTTGGACTAGCCCCTGCGAAGCATGCAAACACGGTTTGGGTTCTACGGGGATTCTACGGGAATTGAAGCCGGAACCTCATTGGTGAAACATTAGTGGAAGCGACTTCGCCACTGAGCCACGAGAGCATTTACTTCCCTTTCCATCTCCGCTATCGCTGCTACTGATCATTCTTGAGCCACCAAGTCACTTAAGTTTACAAGACTTGTTTGAAGGATAACCGGGTAAAAATCGGAATTATTTGGAAACACACTTTTTCAAGATAAATTCAGATCTATAACTTCGGTTACAGAGGATACGAAAACGTCTGCCCCAATTATAGCACCAGTAGTGTGATTTGTGAAATAAAATAAACTAGTGGTGTTACAGAATGGCACAGACTTTCTCGAACTAGTTCGTTTCCTTATTTCATTGCTCTGGGCTATATTTTCGGTTTTACTCCACCCTCTTCCCAGCTGCCATCCATTACCACCTAAAGATAATTTTTTTGCACTTTTTTCAATTTTTTCGGTTCCCTAATGATAGAACCGAATCATGATTTTAAAAATAGTATGGAAATGTAAAACTTCGTCGAAAATGGACATTTTCGTTGAAAAATTTTAAGAATATAAAGTTTGAGTGGTTCTGAAAGTGCAGAATTGCGAGCTCAATTTCTCACAATTCTTTTGAGTTTTCGAGGAACTTTATGTAATTACATATTTTTTGTCTTTCTACATACCGATCTAAAAAAATTAATCTCGGCTAATTGTCGTCGTCCTAACACAATATCAAAATTTTTCGTTGCATATTTTTAGATATTTAGTACTAAATTACATATTTTACATATTTTGCTATTTTCACAAAATATATTTTTATTCTATCAATTTTCTTCCATTTTATGACTCATTTTTATGAAAGGATGTATTAAAAACTACTCGTATTTCCTACATCGTTACTGCGTGCTGTCTACCCGAGGTTCGCTACACGAAGACGCAATAGGATGTTCTTACAGTCCTGCTCGTCGGCATCAGTTATCTCAGTAGCGCGAAGTGCGCGTCAGATACTGAGATCAGTTTCCCTTTCAGATGTGAAAAGTATCACTGACATCGCGTCTAGTGAACTTTAAATTTAATTTCTGAGTAACTTTGCCGATCGTTGACATGTACCTCTTCGCTGAGAATGCTACACGCAGCAGTAATAGTTTGCTGGTCGTAGACATCGGCAGCTTGTAGGATGGTTTCAATTGCGTCTAGTCTAGCTGCTAAACGTCCGTACTGAATAGTAGTAGATGAAGGTTTTACAACTGACGGGAAAGTTGTATGGTACAACGCATGCATCAATTTGTACTCTCCAAATTATTTTTAAAACGTTTGTATTATTTTTATAATTTATTTCGAATTTTTTATAGAAGAAATTTCGTATTATGCTATATTTTATTTATTTTATTTATTTCGTATTATGCTCGTATTTCGTTCGTTTTATAATTAGTGCATTTTAATATTACATATTTTATCATGTTTTACATATTTATTACATATTCTTCCTGTTTTCATTACATATTTATGTACATATTTTGACGTTTCATACTACATATTTTTCCGGTCTCCATTTATGAGACATTATTTAGGCACGAGTACTCACAAAAGCAATAATGTATACAAGTCGCAATGTAAATATTGAGGACGTGAGAGAAATGTAAAGAAGAAACAAACAATTGTGTAAATTTTAAAGAAAAACAACAAAAGAATAGAGCAGTATGGTGATCATCTTACACAAGTCAATTTGTACTATCCCTACCAAAAGTTTGAAAAAAAAATAGAACGTTTTTTGCAATATTACATGAAAAGTACTAAATTTTAAAAGAAATGTATGACGTCAATGAAAGAACTAATTAGGGAGAACAAATATTGAAGAAAACATCTCTATCTTCAATATTGTGGTTGTGAGGAGACGCTGACAGAAGATCGAACTTTTGTAACCTTCAATAAATCAAAGTTAACAGTAAACATCGGACAAATGCCAACTTGAGAAGCATATTTCAATATACTCTTACAATAAATTTGAAGAAATAATTTGGAGCCATTTTTGAGTAAATATAAAAGATGTCCCAGGGACGTCATTTAAAGTATCCCCAAATTTTAAACAATATTTTTCGAACTCGTGAAGCCTTGACACAGGCTAGATCTACCAGTGAATATTCATTTCCGATCAAATTCAAGGAATAATTGTAGTTTAAGCCCTAGTATTGTTCACAGATGGACAGACAAACGGAAGGACGTTTGGAAAAGAAAAAGGAAAAAACAACACTTTTGGTATAAGGGGGCCCCAAAACATGCATTTCGTTGAAATCTCGAAATCGATTTTCCGCAACATTACATAACTTTCTCTATACTACATATATTGCTCAGTATATACGTACGTATACGAGAATGTAAAGCTAATGTTGTGATGCGGAAAATAGCAAAAGCATTATTTGACAAATCCCAGACGCACCAGAAGAGAACCGCCTGCTTGCCTGCCTCGCTTCCAGCCCGCTCCTCCTACCTCTTACGGAATGCTTCCGTGCCACTAGGAGTCGGCGCCTCCACGCGCGGGAGCGGTGGTGGCGGCGGCGCGCCATGGGGGAGGGGGACATTGTATTTTGTTAGATTTCACTTTACGTGTGTATTTAGCCGATTTAAACTATTGACACGGCGTTGGATTCAGAAAGCACTTCGCCGTCGCGCTATAAGCCCACATGTTTTAAATTTCTTCCTAGAACTATTCCAAAAAAATCCAAAACTCATTTTTTCAAATAGGCTTCGTAGCGTAAATTCTACATTAAATACAAATCATACGTCGTTTACTGATTGAAAATCGGACCACTTGTTCAGACGTTATTAGTAAAGGAATTTTGGCGTATTTTGGTGCTCTTACCTGGTGGCGACAAATTGAACTAGTGTCGGTACATTTAGCCTGAACATTGGGGGTAAGGGAAACGGTGGTTTTAGGGTTCGAGTCCTGATGGTGGCAGGGTTTTCGATACTAGCTACATAGCTAGGTCGAATTCAGCCGCTGTATGGAAGCGAATTCTAGCACCGGCTGCTCTGATATGTAGCTTTCCGAGCTTTGTTTCGATCAACACTAGGCGAATGTTGGTGCACTTCACTTTATTTAACCGTGCGTTTGAAGTAAATCAGCTGTTGACGGATTCATCCAACCGGGAACTTGAACGTTACCACAATGACGTCACTGTAGCGACATTTAAGCTCCCGATTGGATGAAACTATCAACAGCTGGTATCTGTCAGACGCACGACTAAATAAATCGTACTATAGCAAACCCGCCACGGACCAATCGAGAGTTTAGAGCCTGTCCCGGCCGGGTTAGTGTCCCGATGGTGCGAGATACCTGGTTGGGGAAACTGTAAGCCAACGAATAGATCGACGCCGGATTTCTCCATCTAGTGGAGGGAGGTCACCACCGCCATCCACGAGAAAAAAAACACTACACTTTCGGGAGTAATGACAGCAGTTGACGTACCCGAAATCCCTAATCAATCAATCAATCGAAATAATGCCATACTAGCCTATCTGTCCGAGAACTCGCGCGTGTTAAACCCCACTCTCTTCCGTGTAAGTCATTCCACGTCAAATCGAACACCATTTTGACCTTAGGTATTCGAAATTGATTGAAACTTCTTGAATGTATTCTGAAGGTAACTAAAAGAGGCTTAAGGGGAGGTTGTGCAGACTATCTCTATAGTGTTAATTGTGTTGTTTTTATGTACTACCTTTAACTCGAAAACTATTTTACGAAGCTCTTTGAAATTTTGCACACTATTTTATAGCAATGTTCAACATTATTCTCTGAATTTTTTCTCTTGGTTCCTACAATCTTACGTCTTGCCAACATTTTTTCTACCTCCCTTCTACCTTTAGCCCTGTGACTAGGTAGTAGTGTAGTATTTTTTAAGACAGTGACTAATACACTACAAGACACTTGGCGCGACTAGGCATTTAAATGGCGTTTTCAAGCCCTTGAGAACAAAATATCTTGAAGATGTATTTTGCAATATATTACGTCCTGTTATACTGATGTGAAGGATGGACGCTTTTAAAAACGGACAGGAGTCGTTTAGAAGCTTGTGAGATGTGGTTGTGGCGAAAAATACTGCAGGTTACCTGGATTAAAAAACTTTTAAACAATGCAATTTTAGAAAAAGTGAAAGAAGAGATCCCTATTAAAAACCATTTGGAACAGGAAAGCAAATTTCTTTGGACACCTTTTTATGCATAACGAATTCTTAAACACAATTTCGGAGTGTAAAATAGTTGGAAAAAGAGGAAGAGGGAGACCTAGAATAAAAATTTTGGAACAACTACAAACCGAATTACAATTAAAAAAACTATGCAGATATGAAAAGAACAACAGAGGACAGAATGTCATGGCGGCAGCGACAAAGGCACTTTTTCGTCTTTAGGATGATGATGAGGATGACGTGATATTAAACATTCAAAATAACACAAAAACAAAAAGTTTGGTCCTTTGAGGTGTACAACCTTCCCTTAAATGTTTTCGTTAGAATTTAACTTAATTATTTTGTAATTTATGTAGCATGAAAGTTTCAAAAAAACGCGCCCACTAACAAAAAATGCTTATTTCTCCTGCTACATTGACCATACTGTAACACCCCCGGTCGTCTCGTGAGAGAACGCCCGGTTAGCGGCCCGGTTATAGCTCAGTCGGTGATGGAAGGAATCGTTGAACAGATACAAAGGCAGTGCGAAACAAACACTTTGATCACTGGTAAAAATTACTTTTATTCCTGGGCAATCAAATCTAATGCCCCAGGGAAGTTACATTAGCAAATTGAGTAAAAAAATGAGAAAATTGGGTGAAAAGAAAAGAAGATGAAAAGTTAGTATTCAGAGTGAAGCTTAAAAATTAGGAAGAATTATAATTAACATTACAATGGTAAAAAACAAAAGTTACGGGTCAATGTGCCATAGCGCGGCACCGCATTACAAGTTTTACACAGGGACGAATGCCCTTGAATAATACTGCCTGGAGAAAGGTCTTTGCGCGCCCGGGGAGGGCGGGCGCGGTCGAGGAGGCGGCTGGGCGTCCTTCAAAAGAATTCAGCGGAGGTCGACGGCCTCCCGTGCCAACAGCTGGGCGGTCGGGTCGTTGACGTCACCAAGGGGTGGTGGCGCGTGGCTGCGGTGGTTGAACTCGGAGCGGCCGGGATTCTCTCGATCTCAGGAGCGTAGCAGCCAACTATGCGTACCTCTGCCAGGGGGCGACGGCGTCTGGTAGTATCTGGCAGAACTGGTGGAACTCGGAGTGGCCGGGCGATCTCAGGAGCGTAGTAATTAACCATGTGTCTCTCTGATTCTCATGGTAATTGTCGAACACAACTTCGGAAAGTCAAGAACTCCTTCAGATAAACATTCGCCTCTCTTCACAACTAATTCCCACTTCAGAGCAGTTCTCTCTGTCTACTGCAGTCGGCTCAATGCTCAGGCTCGCAGTAAAATTATATAAGTCCCTTATAGGCGTACTCGCCCGAATAACTCCCCCCCAGAGAAATTTCTCTCCCAACTGCCCTCAGCCTAATGCTCTGGCCCCGTCTGGTGCTCTGGCCCTTCTGATAAATTTTACAAGTCTTTCAGAGACACACTGGTCTCTCCCCGACGAAAAGTTACCCCCCCAGAGAAGTTTCTCTCCCGACTGCCCTCAGCGTATTCTCCACACCTTCTGACATTCTATCAGTCGAAATCGTATCAAGTCAACTTTTGGCCCCACCCGCTTTCTCGTGTGCTCCAGCTCCTTATAATAGTCGCGTCGCTATTGGCCAAAGGTAACGACGCAGTGCACTATTTTCAACCAATCGCGACGGGGAAGCCACGGAAATTTCCGCTCTCTGTGCCAGCTGCGAGTGCACAGTGTTATTCTTATTCCTTCTAGAACATCGGCCATGCCTGCGCAAGGGGGCGCGTTGTCCAGTGACAGAATTATCGTTCTAGAGATTTCGCAGCTGTGCTGGCGCCCGCAGGCCTCTCTCTCCGTTAATCTTTTCACAACTGACCCTTATAACGACTTTCTTAATGGGCCGGGGGCGCAAATGGCTGTCACGATAAGCGGGGTTGCGCGTGTATCGCCATCTGTTTACTCTCCCAGTAGAACTCAGGGTGGCCGAGTTTGTTTTATTTAATTTTCCTGGTATGAGGAAATCGGTATCGCTACAATACAGAACTGATATTAGTCTTAAAATGCTCACAGTTATTTAAGACTATTTATACTTGGATTTCATTGTTAAATATCAATCATTCATGAAATCTCAATTAATTTAAAAAAAATGAAATTTTACTCCCCCTGCGGTTATTGTTGGGTGGACCGATCAGCTCAGCAATGCCGTTGCCGGTTCCAAGCCCGGATAAAGGAGGAGAGTTCCCGGGTGAGGCCAGCGACCTGCCCGGGGTAAAAAGGATAGAAATGCTCATAGAACAAAGGATAAGCCTCGGAATACGATTAATAAGACGAACATGGCACG
This sequence comes from Gryllus longicercus, assembly GCA_038098605.1. Taxonomy (NCBI): domain Eukaryota; kingdom Metazoa; phylum Arthropoda; class Insecta; order Orthoptera; family Gryllidae; genus Gryllus; species Gryllus longicercus. Next base: position 8,995 of record JAZDUA010001167.1, read on the forward strand.
GACAAGGATATCGAAATGGAAAAAAGGAAACATACTGAGACTGGGAACATGGAATATTAGATCATGGAACACAAGCTATCATGAAATTCTAATGGAATTAGACACAACGTAGATCTATGCTGCCTTTCAGAAACGAGAGAAAAGGTAGAGGCATAACACAATTAAATAATTACACACTTATCTATAGTAGAGTACGAAAAGTCTCAAGAGCAAAGAAAGGAGCAGCAATCATAATAAACAATAAACATCTCGATAAGATAATAGACTACAAGTACATAACAGAAAGAATTGTTACAATTAAATTAAGATTTAAAACAAAACCAATAAACATAATCTCAGTCTATGCCCCTGAAAATAACAAGCCTACACACGAAAGATAAACGTTCTACGAGAACCTACAAGAAGTTATACACCAGACAAATGCAGAGGAGACAACTATAATAGCAGGCGACTTTAACGTAAGAATTGGAAATGACATTATCTCTGTCATAAAAAACAGATTCAACGAAACGCACCTAAATGAAAATGGAGAACTGCTCATTGAGTTCTGCTTGGATAATGAATTAAGAATAAATAATACCTTCTTCGATCACAAGGATCAACATAAATACGCATGGGAAAATAATATGGGACACCGAACCATAATAGATTATGTAGTAACGAATAGAATGTGCCACCCATCAAACATCTTAGATATAAGAAGCTTAAGAAGCGCATATATTGGAAGTGACCATAATCTGGTGCTAGCCAAATTAAGAACAACACTTAAATGGGAAAAAACAATACCCAGGGATATAATATCAAAAATTAATATCCAATCCCTTCAAGATGGGTCAACACAAAAACTATATAAAGATCGCTTAGACGAAAGAATCAATAACAATGGAATTAGAGAAGAAGATGATATTGAGACAGCTTGGGAAAAAATTAAAACTAATATACTCAAGTCAGCGGAAGAAGCATTAGGAAAAATTAACAGAAAAAGTGAACAGAAACAAAGGCAGAATATACCTTGGTATACAGAAGAGATGAAAGAAATAACTAGGGAGAAACTCCAAGCATTTCTCAAATACAAACAGTCTAATTTATCACAAGACTATGAAGAATACAAACTTATATAAAATCAATTAAATATAAAGATCAGGAAAATAAAACAAAATTATTGGAAATCATTTACTGCAAGAACGGAACATGACTTTTACGGCCTGCAAAAACAGATATGGCGTTTCATAAGAAATACACGCTCCGAAACAAATGTGTTGATAAGCACAACAAAAATCAGTAACACGGAATGGGTGGAATATTTTAGTAAGCTATTTCACAATAACGAGGCTCCAGTATTGGATACAGCCGACACACTAACACAAGACTATGAGATCTCAGAAGAACAGATTATACAAACGATACCCAAATTAAAAAAATAGGAAATCACCTGCAGAGGATGGCATATATTACGGGGAACTATTAAAATACGGGGGGCAATCATTACATAAAGAATTAGTAAAACTGATACAAAACATATATAGGTAGAGTAAAATACCAGGGGAATGGGAAACGAGTATTCTAATCCCTCTTTTTAAAAAAGGGGACAAGCTAGACCCAAACAATTATAGAGGAATTAACCTTCTGAACACAACGCTTAAACTAACAACAAAAACTATCACACAAGTAATAGAAAACTTAATAGAATTGAAAGAAGAACAGGAAGGATTCAGAATAGGAAGATCATGTAATGATGCGATCTTCATTATACGACAAATTGTTGAGAAATCTCTGCAATTCGACAAACCTGCATATATGTGTTTCGTAGACATACAGAAAGCATTTGACAGCGTACGCCTCGTAGATATAGCAAGATTATTAAAGAAAGAAAATATCCCCTGCAACCTTATTAAACTCATAGCAAATATGTATATGAACACCAGAATGAAAGTAAAACATAACGAACAAATATCCCAAACCATAACAACAGGTCAAGGAATAAGACAAGGAGACTCCCTCAGCCCAGCTCAAGCGAACTCTTCAACCTGGTAATGAAACACATCCTAAACAATCTTTCGAACAAAAAAAGATATTACTTCGGCTCTTATAACATAAACTCAATATGTTATGCAGATGATACAGTCTTAGTTGCCGAAAGCGAAGATGATTTACAACGCCTGCTGTTTCAATTCTACAAGACATGCCCGTCATTCAACATGGGGATATCCACACAAAAAACTAAATGCTTTACAATCTCGAAAGAGCCATTGAGATGCAAACTAGCTATAAACGAATACCTAATAGAGTAAGTGATGGAAATACAATATCTGGGCATAACAATAACTAGTGATGGCAGATCTATAAAAGAGGCTAAGGAACTAAGCATAAAAGCAAATAGAATAGCATGCTGTCTCAACCACTCGATACGGAAAAATCAATATCTAAGAAAAGACACTAAAATTAGAATATATAAGGCAGTAATTAGACCAGCATTGTCATATGCAGCTGAAACGAGAGGAGGGAGAAGGGAAAAAAAGCTAAATGATGGAAGTGTCGGAAATGCGGGTGCTGAGAAAAATTACAAATAAAATGCTAAGGGATAAAGAACCTAGTATTAATATAAGACAAACTTGCCAAATAGATATAATCTCAGGCTGGGTTCGAGAAAGAGGAAAGAAATGGAACGACCATATAGACAGAATGGAAGAAGACAGACTGGTGAAAGTGACTAGAGATAGAAGACCGAAAGGAGGGAGAAGAGTAGGACGTCCAAGAACTAGGTAGAAAGACATTTTGTGAAACAAGACAGCATGAATATAGTGCCAATTTTTAAATATGACTACATAGATGTAATGTATCAGGTTTTTTAAAAATTTTAATTAAGTATCCTTTGTAAAGAAATAGGCTCTAGCCTAAAATAAAAGTAAGAAGAAGAAGTTTTACAAATTTCACAAAAATAAAATTTCAGTTTAAAAATATTATATTCTCAGTATAGTGAACTTAACATGTGCAAAATTTCAAATTGCGATATTAATAAATGACGCCATTGAGGCGGAATTCAAGGGGGGCACCTGCACCCCTAATCTTGGGACAAATTTGAAGACACACACACACATATACATATATATATATATATATATATATATATATATATATATATATATATATATATATATATATAATATGAGCCCCCTTGGCATCTTTTCAAACATTGCGAACATTGTAGCAGGAACGATTTTAACAACTAGTGTAATAACTCCTTTTGCCATCATAGCTCTGTGGTTCAGTTGTAAATGAGAGTTGATGTGAAATAGAGGTGTTCGTGTTTTCTCGGTTTTAAAAGCTTTGGAAGGTAAGTTTTTGACTTTTAATTATAGTTTAAGTTCGCTTAGACAGATTCTAATTCTTAACGAATGAAATACAATACGTTTTAAATATTGTTTTTGTGCCTAGAATCTATAATTTCGAACGTAACAAAGGCCGGCTGTAGTTTGCAGAATTTTAATGCGGTGATGGTTGTAAAATGAACCCCTAACTATGATGCATATATAAGCCCTAAACTGTAACGGGCTCGTATTACTTACACTACAACTTGTGTTCGTACTATTTTTGTTATAGACGCCACGAAATGTGCATTTCTCCCAAAACAAAAAGAAACTAGTGATGCTACAGAATGGCACAGACTTTCTTGTACTAGTAAGTTTCCTAATTTATTTGGTCGGGGCTAGCTAGGTCGTGTTCCATCCTCTTGCCAACTGCCATCTATCGCTGCCCAAACATAATTTTTTCATATTTGCTCAGTTTTTCTGTTTCCTAATGGGAGAACCGAAAAATTACTTAAAGAATTTTTACAGAAATGGCGTTTAAGCGTTACTGTAAATGGGAAATTTGAAGCGCTTATTCACAGAAAACTATTGAGATTTCGAAAAACTATAATGACAATCGTTTGTTCCACTGTCACTCACAAATGCAATAATGTATACAAATCGCAGGAAATGTGCATATTAATGGAGTGAGAAATATTTAAACAAATTACATTTGTGTAATATTTGAAGAAACAATACAGAAGAATAAAGTAAAATGAATTTTATGTCATCTTAAACAGTGCAATTAGCATTATTTAGCAAAAAGTTTGAAAAAATGGAGCCGTTTATTGGGAATGGTGTTTGAGTGTTTCTGAAAATGCAGAAATTTGAGCTCGATTTCACAGAAAACTTTTGTGTTTTTGATAAACTTTATATGACACTATTTAAGGCACATGTGTTCATAAATACAATAATATGAACAAATACCCTCTAATGTAAATTAACGACGTGAGAGACAAGTCAGAAAATACATTAGTGTAATTTTTGAAAACACAAATAATAGAGAAGAGTAGCGTTTATGTCATTTACGCTACACTTAACACTATACATCCCAAATATTTAAAGAAAAAATCAAGAGCCGTTTTCGAGAAAATCTTTTTGATATTATTTTAACATTGCACATATTGGACGCAATTTTGCGCAAAAATTAATATTAAAAATGTACATGACCTTAACGAAAGAACTAATTATGGAGAAACAATGTTACTTGAAAGAAAAATCTCGATCTTCAATTTTGAAGTTGTAGGAAGATGTCTAAAAAATTCAAGCGCTTGCAATTTTCAACAATTCAGTTATCAGTGAAAATCTTTATAAATGTATTTCACTCTCTTTTTACAAGAAATTTAAAGAAAAGTTTGGAGCCATTTTGGAGAAAATTATGAAAATGTCCTGAGAGCTACATTTAAAGTACTCCCAAAAATTAATGAATGATTTTCAAAATCGCAGAGCTTCGACCAGGCCAAATTGACAGGGGTTTATTCAGTTTGGAAAAAATCGTACGCATAGTCTAGGCGCTAATGTAGTTCACATACATCCGACGGACAGACGGATGGACGTTTTGAGAAAAAAAAAACTTTTTCGGTATCAGGGAACCCCTAAACGTGTATAACCGTGTATAACTCGAAATCGATTTTCCGTATCTATACATAACATTCTTTATACTACGTTTATTACTCCGTATATCCGTACGTGTGCGAGAAAATTACTAGTGGTGCTGCAAATTGGCACAGACTTTCCAGTTAGTTTTCTAATTTCGTTGAACTGGGCAAACTTACATTCCCATCCCATCAGTAGTATAGCATCTCTAGTTTGATATCTGTGGAAAAATAGATTGAGATGCAAAGTGACGAAAGCATAAACCGACTGTCTGGCTTGCCTATCCCGCAAGTCCCGCCACCTCCGCCGGGGCTGGCCGCACGCCGCCGGGGCTGGCCGCACGCCGCCGGGACTGGCCGTGCCGCCGCGCCGACAGAGGGCCCACAACTATCGGGTGTGTGACGCAACGGCGAGGAAGGGGGAAGGGGGCGAGGCGTTTTCCTAAATTTCACTTTACGACGCTCCTGTTCGTCCGATTTGCTTGATTGTCACGGCGTTGGATTCAGGAAGCATGTCACCATCCCGCTATAAGCCCACATTTTTTTATTTTTTTCTCAAAAGTTTGAGAACTAATTTCAAATTCGAATTTTTGGTACATTTTTGGAAAAGGGGCCTCGTAGCGTATATTCTATTTTAAAAAGGCGTCAAATGTCCTTTACAGATTGAAAATCGGACCATTGGTTCAGACGTTATCAGTAAAGGAAATTTTACGTATTTTGATGCTGCCACGTGGTGGCTACAAGTTGTACTAGTGTCGGGACATTTAGCCTTAAGATTTTACGCAACTTCATCCTTTCAGGTATGTTTGGAAAATTTTTAACTTTTATTCATTACTGATTTATAAGACCTATTATAAGTAATTATGAATTTGCAATATGAATAACAAGTGCAGTAATTTAAAGTGTTGTAAAATGGAATTTACGTTAATACTATACGGGGTTGACATTTTCATTACATGATACGTTAATAATTCATAACCAATATTGGCAGACCTATGTTCATATCACTTACATTAATTATACTAGAGCATAAGTTAACGTTGTGGAATCAATTGAAACTGATTTATAAACACAACAGAGACAAGTGGTCGCAGCCAACGAGTTAGAGTCTCTAACTCGTTGGTCGCAGCGTGCGACGTCAACTCGACGTTGGAGTGTCCGCCCCCTGTCAAATTGGACGCCCTTTGTAAAAGATGTAGTGCGAGTGTAAACTCGGTTGCCTAGAACTTCGAAATAGCTGCCGCCAATGCCATATTGCCACATTTCCCTTCCGTTTAAGGGAACACTCATTCCGCGGTCGTAAGGAAGTCTATGAAATAGGAGCGCCTATAAGTGAACACTTATTTAGAGAAAGCACTTATCACTTAACGGTTCGCTTATCCTATAAGTGACGACTATGAATTCGGCCCTAAGGCACAAAAGTGTAGAAACAATTTCTGAACGCCTAAAGCATGATACAATGCAGTTCATCTCATCCAGAAACATTTGATTTAATTTCTAAAATTTGAAGTATAGGTAATGTCAAAAAAGCAATATATTTTTTAACACGCCGTGCGCGAAACGCGATCTTTCCGTGCTTGTTTTCCGTGTGCGAAAGAGGTATTTTATCACAGTGATCAAGTTCAAGTTAGTTCGTGTGCGAAACATCGCGAATCGTGTGCGAAACATCTATAACGTTTCACAATTGTCTTTCGTCTTGACGACGTCTTTGTTTACTATTTACAAACAACAGTGTTACGACACTGACTGGAATCCATTTACTTTTGTACAAGTAAGATATTTCTAGTAATGTAATATTTAATTTATATTCCTTTACTTGATTGAATAGTATATGCAATACGGGCGCGAAACAGGTGATTCATGCACGAGTCGAGCTTCTCGTCCGAGTGTAGCGACGTTGACAAACTCGACTCGTGCGTGAATTACCTGTTTCGCGTCCTTGTTACGTAAACTACTATTTCAGATGGAGCAAGTGCGCAATATTAAAACCGGATTTTTTTGTTAATTTATGTTTTCACGAAAAGTATATTGTGAATTCTGAATGGCATATCTTTGCTACTTTCCTTGGGAAACGGTGTTGTAATTGAATTGGAGACACCGCCAAAAGATTGTCTATGCGAGCAAATTTGCGGACATTTCAAGATCCAATTACGACACCACAGAAATTTACACTCAATTTACTCACGTGTGTGTGTAAGCGAGTGCCTATGTTCGTCCCACACGCCCACACATCAAGAAAACGCCTGTGGCAGACCGGGTGAGCTAGTGCGGCGGGGTTTGACAAAGGTGCGCCTGCATCCTCGATGTCCGCGGCACGGCGCTTGTATGTAACGGAAGCAGTCAGACTGGCGACGGGGAGATTATGCGCACAACCCCTACACGTAGGGCTCGTGCATAAATAGGCGAACCGACGATCAGTCATCCTATTTTTGAAACCACCTTGAAACACTAACACAAAACACAAAATTCCACTTAACACACAATACATAACACATACCAAAACACAGAAGTTCTCAATCAAAACCCAACACACCCTAAATACAAATTACAAATCACACAACTCAGAGTGCAATAACGAGCAAAGCGACGCCGAAAACACACCTCCAATATGACCAAAAATGACGCACATCAAATACATAATGCAACTACTAACAAACTACTAATAAACTACTAATAAACTACTAACAACCTAATACACTATTTACCACACCTGCTAAATTACTAATTATTAACACAGAAATATACATTAATCAACCATCGTTACACCATCTAGTAACACACTAACCAATTATACAAAAATTGTAAATATTAGTTTATAATCATAGTTAGGTTAGGCTAGTTTGGTAAGTTAGCACTAAGTCCATTGTATATATATACACGTGTAAATATTGTAAATACCTATAAAACTGTACCAAACTACTGAATAAAGAAAAGTGATGAGCGAGAGTGAACCGGGTATGACATAACAAAATCACTTCTTTTTGGGAGAAACGAAGACAACAAAGTGCACTAAAGCACACGAGCGAGGAGAGAAAATTAAAAATACATCGCATCGGGAAAACCGAAAAGCGATGTATTAATCCTGCATCTGCACTAACTATTACCATAGCGAGGAAGAGCTCCCCCAGGAGAGTAGACCGCAAGGACTTACTGACACGACCTCGTGTGTGTGTGTGTGTGTGTGTGTAGTCATCGTCTTTCGTTCCCGTTTGCCGAGCCAGCAGCACTCTCATCAGTTCTTGTCCGCCGATCCAGCAACAACTTCGCCAAGTCAGTAGGTAAGAGTATTGGACGTTGGACAGACCGCCTAGCTAGCCGTCCGCGAACTTTGTTAGAATTTTTCTGGAAGAAAGTATTCCTTTAGACAAGACACGGGGAGTTAATCTAGTTTACCAGTTATTGTGGAGCTGAGGGCAGTATAATAGTGAAATAGTTCGGGCTGATATCAAGTAAAGTTTAATCAGCGGCGAAAGTTGGAACAGTGCGAGCGAGACCTACGCATACGCTCGAAATACGCACGATTGCTTAATTGCGGTGCAAGGAACATTCACACGCGGGCGTAAATGGAAACGTCAAGGGGAACGAAGCAGACTAGGACGAAGGGGGGCCGGGAGAAGAAGACCGGAAGGAAACGCAGAAGGCGACGCAGAAGACGACGTAGAAGGCGACGCGGAAGACGACGCAAGAGGGCAGCAAGAAGTCACCGGCGACCCGGAGCCCGCGATCGGCTGCTCGGCGGCCGAGGCCCTTCAAGGTCGAGCATTGGAGTTCGGAGGACGCAGCTACGGGACGTAACGGCGCGCAAGCGCCGAAAATTATGTCAGTCACGGCAATCAGGGAGAACCTGTTAGCCAGGAAAGTGTGAGGAAGAAAGCATACAGGAGGCACCTGAGTATCATTCAGAGATTCTTGCCATTTTAAAAGCACTATTGCCTACGAAACTGTAAATAGATCAATATTAATTTATGTTGTTCGCGGCCACAGCGAAATTGTTGTGGACAGTGTGGTGCATGTGCACACGTTTTTTTGTAGTAAAGTCATTTGAAGGAAGTGTTAAATTATGTTTTATGTCATTTGTTAATGTAAATAGAAATTGTAACAAATTTAATTGGTAAGAATAACAACGGGAAGTCTCAGTGGTCATTTGTGCGAATAGTTGAACGATTAATTCTTGCTTCAATGGATTTCAATTTCTTGTGCTGTTGTATTTCATTTTGATTTTTGGTGTGATTTTGTAAGCAACGAAGAGGGTTTAACGATTATTAAACCCTGTTTAACTGATTTATGTGTTCTTGTTTTGGATTTACTCTCAACACCCCAAACGATTCCACTGCCCTGACTATAACAACCTCGCAAGAGCACGATATCTGCGAGGTCCCAACAGGCAATTTTGGTAATTACTAGCGGGGGCATTCGTCAGAATATGTACGTGTGTGTTAGTGCTATTCACTTTGTGGTTTTGAAAACTGAATATGTTTTTTTGAAACCCGATTTAAATTGAAGTTACTCTCTTGCATTTACGCTTTTGATGAGGAAATATAGGCTGCAGAATAGATGCATCGTTCCATGTGTAATCCCGTAAATCAGATCAATACAATGGCCATGAGGATACTGCAAAGTTTTGGTTTGGTTTTGAAACTCTGTAAGCCGTTGACTTGTGGGTTATGTATGACTGTATGTATACAGTGTGTATGATAAGGATATCACTGACAGAGAGATTGGTTAAAGGGGATGGTTAATATACTGTACCGAAATATTCCTATGTACTATCCGTATTTCCACCATGGTACTATCATAGAAACATACATGTCAAGCAACTGTTTCTGTCATATGAATCATGTTTGATGTAGATGCACATTGTTATGTCACGTATAATGTAATAAATGTGTAAAATTACAAACTGAACCTACAACGTGTATTTTATTTACATACTTGGGTAAAACATTCCTGATTTGTTTTAAATCCCGTAAGCTATAAACCTTTAAATAAGTCCAATGACTATTGTACTTTTGATACAAGTAAATTACATATCTCCATGGCATTGTCAATGAAGATGTATGCATCAGAAATAAAATAAACAGAAAAGTTCTCTATGATCTTAGTTATTGTTTTTCTTATTTTCCCATAACTTTACAATTTCAGACTTGAGGGGTTTTAAAAATAACCGATTCAATTGATGACCAGAAAAAAGAATGTGACTTATTGAAATTCCGGTTTGATAAAGTGGAACTAGTTGTACAAAAATATACTTTCGTGAATCTATTTTTATTAACATTTGTAAAATGTATATTAATGAACTTCTATTATTTTTACAATTTCAACTACTCATTCCTAACAATCTCATTTTAATGATAAATAGACTGAGTGCGTTTGACTTTATTCGGCGCAAACATGGATGCTGCTGTCCTTCACATACTAGATATTTAATTGAGACAGTTAATTTATTACAACTGCATTTATGCATATCTCATTCTGAAATTTTACACAATCATATAATAAAAGATAAGGAATTTAGTGATATTTTTTTGCGAACTTAAAAAAAAGGAAGTTAAAAAGTATGAAAAATAAATAATTTTAATTGTATAATTTTAGCACAAATATAATGAAATGAAGCTAGTTTCGATTCTTTGTTTTTTTTAGAAAATGATATATGAGTATTTATATATGATAGTGCGGGCGATTATTTATAATTTTTAATTTTGAATAACTCTGAAAGTACATGACTTTTATGAGGAAAACAAACAAAGAAATAAAACAAGAGAATTGTTTTTGCTATTAGAATGGATACACAAAATTTTTAAAAAAATCTTTCCTACAAAGCGTGTTTAAAAATAGTGTGAAGCGATTGTCGCACTATACTTCGATTTATGCTATTCTGCCCCTGGCAGGTATCAAGTGTTGACCGTTTCATCCAATCAGGAGCTTAAACGTCACCACAGTGACGTCATTATGGTGACGTTTAAGCTCCTGATTGGATGAAACTGTCAACAGCTGATACCTGCCAGGGGCAGAGCCGTGAAAATCACTGTATAGTCGAGTCTGTCGCCAGAGTGTACACGAGGACGACAAAAGACGAGAGAGCCGATCACATGTTTCGCGCACTTGTTTCGTTTCTTAAGAAACAGACGCGGATCCATGGGGATGGAAATCCACACCCCCTAAAATTTTTCAGTTACTATTAATTTTAACTTCTCAGAGAACTTCCAAGGAAAAATATTTTTGGATAATCATTAAAACGAATAAAATCGTATCGCAGCATGGGCTTAGTGTAGCCTGTGACATTTGATAAAATCTGCAATATGAATCATTGGACAAATATTTTGAATTTTCCCTCCCCAAATTTGTCTCTGGTTCCGCCCCTGTATGAAAACATGAAGCTGGTTGGACAGATGGACAACCCTCCCTCGTAGGAAAATCCTGGTTGCTCCACCGATTATTACTATTTTTGTGCCTTTGAGAGAAAAGTAGGAAAACATATTTGACTGTACTAAAGAAAACGAAGTCAGGAAAAATTGACAAACTTTATTCTATGTCACAGATACGATAAATAATAATTTATTGTAATATAATGCAGCACAAGCCTTATAGTGGCATGTAGTAAAAATTTCATATTGGTGGGTCTCTCCAGGTCTCCCACTCGCATAGCTCTCGTATATGCCGAGATTCTGGGGTGCTGCGACTCGTCATTCGGCACGGGCTGGCGTTTGCTGGCGTCAGCATGATGAGCGCTGGTCTGGTGACCAGAGTCTGGTCCAGGTCTGGTCTGGCACTGGTCGCCAGAGAGTATATCGGGTCGCAGACGGTTCGCGTCAGCGCATCATTACGCACGATGCGTTCGGATAGTGCTAGTCCGCGTCCTTCCGAGTGTAATATAAATTCAATTTTGGTTTTAAATGTAAACTTAGCGCCCGTTATGATACCGAATGTAATCGTAAGTGAGTGCATGTGGTGAAGTGTGGGGATTGCCAATTTGTCGCAATGTATGTGAAAAGGCCTAAAGTGTTGTGGCCGCTGGTGAATTTGGTTGAAGCTGATACATTGCAAGAGGGACGGGGGGTCTGGAGAGTCGATGGCTTCGAACGTGTTTTACACCGCATCTGTGCATCGGGCTTCCTATTATGATTGTTACTCTAAAGTATTTGTAGGACATTTCTGAATACAAATTGTTTTAATCGTAACATTAATGAATTTATTGCATACTATGGCTTCTATTTTACGAAGAGAATGAAGGTTTTGTATCGCTATCGAGCAGCGGTGTTTTTAACTAATGAAATTCGATGCGGGTGTTTCTTTGTACTTCAAACTAGCGAAGATTGCAGAATTTACGTTCGTCGCAATTAGGATATAATTTGTATTTCAACTGTGTAAACATTGAAATCCTTGTTGACGCCAGATTTTCGACAGAAACCAATTTCAGAGAGTAGAAAATTGTTTCTCAACCCACAATATTTTAAGGAAATACTATGGCAGATACATATTCAAGAAAATTATTGAGGGTGGTTGTGGCACAGTTGAGTCAAGCCATAGGATGGCATTCTATTCAAAGTACCCCTCTTGAACTTATGACTGATGTTTTGACCAGATATCTTGAAGAACTGGGGAAACTCATGCACAGATATGCTGAACAATGTAAGTGGATTCATATACTTCATATAAATAGATGTATTTATTTGTAGGCTTAAAGTTATGATATATTTTCCACCAACACCTCAATTTGTAATGTCAGATGTCATTCCAATAGCGTATACATGCATTTCATTTGTTTAGTATGTTCCAAACTTTTGTTTAAAACCAGGGTTTCTATGCACAGAATTCATTCTGTGTGGAATAATAGAAAAAATGCCATGTTTTCAGTAGTTCATGATATTTTTGACTTTCAATATCCTGTAATGCATCTCAACATTCAGATGTAAGATATTTGTTCCATGTATGTTCTGCAATAAATAATTTTCAAATTCTAAATATATTTGTCATATCATCATTTAATATAATAAAAAGGAGAAAATTGAGAAAAATATAAGTTTATTATCAATTTTTCAAGCTTTGTTAATTTAATGTAGGTGTTTAAGCCAGAGTAGTGGAAAAAAAGGCTGGACAGTCTGTCTATGACAAATAATAATAGTTACAAAATTATTTGTCTCAAGGTATTAGTAAATGTTGTAGTGTCTTATGAGGAATATCACTATTTTTGTTACAACTTGAGCCTAGTATAATTTCATAATTTGACAAGATAATCATGGTTGCTTCATTGTGTGGGTGAATGCAAACATGATAATGATCTTCTTAATGTAGGCTATTTGGTATACACTGCTCTTTGAATGAGATAACTTTGAAAGTGAACTATAGTGAAGAACACTAGTAATTTTTTAGTATTTAGTAGAAATTTAAAATAAAAACGTGTAACTTATGCTGACTGTATGAAATAATTTAAATTTTGTTTTAGTATATTAAGAAAAAACTATTACTGCGCAAAATCATGTAGAAAATTTTGGACATCAGATATTGGTGTTTTCGTTTGTTTAACTTTGTGTTCGTTACACAAAAATGTTTTTTATTTCTTGTATTGAATTGTCATAATTATTTGCTATTGTGAAATTATAATTTAAGATAGCTTTCATTGTAATTATTCAGCATGCTACAATGTATACAGAATGTTTTCTTTTTGTTTCGAAATATCTATATAAAATTAAGTACAGTAGATTTGTGGTAATGTTAATTGTGTACGTTAATTTAGTCAGTTTTGTTGAAGTAGTAGTTTCTATATTATATGTATATGCATGGGAAACAGTGTTAATGGAGCACATTACAAATTCAATTGGCAATAATTGTTTCGTTTCATTACTTTTAAACATTATGACAATTTTGTGAGTAATATTTCTACTTTCAATTTATTTTTACAGTTTGAAAATGATATTGATGTGATCAGTGCATGATGAATAGTAGGTTGCTTGGACTATGCATTTGCATTCTGTTGACATCTACAGAATTTGTTGGCAATTTTAATTTCTGTGTTTGGGAATGGTTTACATCACATGGTTATTTTTAGGTCATGCAGAAATTTTCAATGAAATAGTGATGCCCCTTAAAGTAAACGCCATTCATATTAACATTTACACAAAACAAAGGTTGAACAGTCCTTTTTGCAAAATTGATTATGTAATTTGTCGAGCACATGCTATAGATGATTATATTAATTTCGATTTTTTAAAGTTTTTGGACTATCATAACAAGAAATTAGTAGTGTTAATGATGCGTAATGTAGATGGTCATTTATAATGGAATTTTTTAGAACATTAGCAGAAATGGATGTGTATTTGTGAAGGAAATTGAAAATGAGAAACTAGCATGTCACTTGCTTAAGATTTAGTGATTTTATTTGGATTAAATAGATCATATATATATATATATATATATATATATATATATATATATATATATATATATATATATATATATATATATATATATATTATATTTATATTTATATTTATATATATTTTTTTAAAATTGTTTTACTTGTATTCATTTTTCTTTTTCACTTTCAGTTGGACACACAGATCCGAACCTCGATGATGTAGGCCTCGCATTTCGAGACATGGGAATAAACATGCACGAGTTGGAGGAATATATTCGCAATGTTGACTGTGTGGCATGCTCGTTTGAAATCCCTAAGTTCCCGATCCCCAGAGAGTCTCACTTGAACTTTCTGAAACCTGGCAGTAGAGAAGTGGTGACACGACCAGTTCATGTCCATGAGCATTTGCCTCCGATGCATCCCGAGATGGAAGGTGAGCTGATTCTTAGAGAATGTGCCAGCCACATGTCATGGAATCAAACAGACAACTCATACTCTCTGGGACTGGGGCTTAAGGTATTTTAAGGAATCAGCTCATTCCAGTGGCTTGTCAGGGAGACTGCCTCGGTGATTCTTTGTGCCTAAACTGAGGTGTTATGGAGATGCAGTGTCTTGCATAAACAGTATCTAATAAATGTGGGTATAGGTAATGGGTTACCTAATATTGTATTCATCTAAAGCAGCATTTCTTGGCTATGCAAGCACATTTCAGTATCACATTGTTGTTTGTGACTTCTTGGTGTGTTTATTGGTTGTGCTTTTTTGTCAATGCCAGACACTGCATGTAATGTAATGATAGGTCAGGTCATGACATGAACATGGCAAGTCACTGTGTTGCACTGTTGGTTCTAAACTTGATGTCTAAAGTTTTGTTGTTTTTTTTGCCTGTTTTTAAGATTGAGTTCTGTTTGATTCCCTGCCTTGTCCCTGCTAGTTTGGCAGTTTATATTATAGATGTTACTGTTTAATATGTTGCTGACAGAATTGAAAACTCAATTTGTAAGAAACTGTGATGTTTTAAAATTTCAGAAGAAGATTACACAGCAAAGCAGGCTCCTCTCTCAGTGGACATCACTCCAACTACTCCAGGATCCTCTTCTCCTTTGTCCAGTCCTAAGTCAAGTGTATTCAAACGACCTGGTGATCCAGTGTCTGTGGAGAACCCAGCATTAAAACGTGCTAGGTGAGCTTTTATCTGCTGTTGTGTTTGCTATACTATTTTGAGCATAATGAAATGTTGTATGGTATTTATTATTATATTACGGTGTCAGATTTCGCATGGAATGTGTATGGGGATTTATTGGGTGATTAGTGTGGATGTTATGCCTCTTCAACGCAGGTGTTTAAATCTGTTTTGTTTCACATAGCAGCATTCCAACAGTTTTTGTGTTGTGGCAATTCATTCAACAGTCTCATTACTTCATTTATTTATAAAATTTTATTTTTTATAATTATGTCAAAAGTGTATTTGTTATTTAGGGATGGATATAAGTTATGTTATTGTTCAATAGCAAAACATTTTACCCTTTAGCATTTTACCTCCTGCAAAAAGAATCCCACACACACAATCAACAACAAAGACTATTGGTTCTATAACAGCAACAACTCTTTTGCATTATTTTTAACTTGCAATTTTTAAAAATTAGGAAACTAAGATTGCTCCTGCACGTTATTTATAACTATGATTTTCTCTATTGGAGAAATAAAATTGTTTGAAGAAAATACTTTTTAAATTGCCTTTACTTCAAGCAAAACTAATCATATTTTCAAGAAAATGTACATGTCCTTATTTAAAGATATAATATTTTAGAACAGATTTCTTTAAGAAAAAAATCAATATTGTAGTTTTGCCTTTTCCCCCCTCTTTCTTTCTTTCTTTCTTTCTTTCTTTCTTTCTTTCTTTCTTTCTTCCTTATGCACAGCTTTTATCACCGTACTTTACTCTGTTCAAGGGAAAATTGAATTGCTCATTTTGAATTTTTTTTTTTTAATTCTCTATATTTCATGTAAAAATGACACAAAAACTAGTGAATTTTTAAAAAAATTGTACAATGTCCTATTTTAAGATCTGTCTTGAAGAGCAAATTTCATTGGGGAGAAAACTACCTTCAGTATTGTAGTTGTAGAAACACTGAACAAATTTTGAACTTTTGCATTTTTTGACAATTTAAGGAGTTCAATAAAAATGAGACCTGCATAAAAAAATAAAAAAATCTTTGAGCAAAAATTTAATCAAAAAAATTTAGGCCTTTTAAAGATAATTTTGGAAATATTGTTAAGGCATCATATAAAGTATCCCCAAAAATCAAAATATCTGTTAGAAATTCACAGGGCCTTG
This sequence comes from Gryllus longicercus, assembly GCA_038098605.1. Taxonomy (NCBI): domain Eukaryota; kingdom Metazoa; phylum Arthropoda; class Insecta; order Orthoptera; family Gryllidae; genus Gryllus; species Gryllus longicercus. The sequence goes on from JAZDUA010001167.1 coordinate 25,630, forward strand.
AGTTTGTCAAGATAAATTGGGGAATATCATTTTGATATCTGCTCATATCAACTGACAAAAATAATAAAATAAAAACCCTTTTTCACATGATGCATTGTGACCATCTTTGTAAGATAACTTATAAAATATAGTCCTTGTAGGACATACAAAGTATGGCCTGGTAGACTACAATTGAAATCAATAAATTACATAGCTGAAATTATGATGTTGCATAAAGTCTGTGTGCCATTAGTATTTTTAGGACTGGTGGTAATGGTTATCCTCTATTCCTCAAGCCCACATTGTTAGCATAGAGATACTAATGTTTACAACCGTATCCTTGTCAAAACGATCTCTCTTCTGAAATTCTTGTTTAGTATGCATTTCCAAAGGATTTTCCATGTCTCTCAAATATCATTTTGGTTTATGATCTGCCATATTGATTTCAATAATTCCAATATCTAATGTTTGAATAAAAACGTTGAGGAAGAAGGGTCCTTTTTAAGGGGACAGTTAAGCTCACTTATAAGAATAAGTGAACATTTAATCAAACCCTTAAGTGACGACTGTGAATTGAAAATGCGAATAAGTAAACACTTAGTGTTCCTCAAAAATAAAGTGTGAACTATGAATACAGCTCTTATACACTCAGGGCCACCCAATACGAGTGTTTCTACTGAAAATTTGCCACTTTCCATTGCAGCATTACAATACTATCTGTTTACTATGTAAATTGGTAGTAGTTGAAAATTTAAAAATGCTGGGTAGTAATTGAAAATGTAAAAATTATTTTATGAATTTCGATTACAATTTTAGAAATTTAAGAGGAAGTAAAAGAAAGTAATTCTTTCAGAACTTGTACAGAAAAAACATGTTCATGGATATAGTTGTAAGAATAGCTTTCATTGCAATACGCTAAGGAATGTTGGTGGTTTTGTATTACATTGACACAAATCCCTGTGAATGTGCCACTAGGGATAAAGAATTACCCCCCAGGCCTGCATAAAATGGGTTTAAATGAAAAAAGAATTCCATTTTGCAGATTAAGATGTAAAGCGGAACAACACATTCAACGTATTACTGTCAAGCAGATCTTGAAACTATGCATATTTTTATTATTATTATTATTATTATTATTATTATTATTATTATTATTATTATTATTATTATTATTTTTATTTTTATTATTATTATTATTTTTATTATTATTATTATTTTTATTATTATTATTATTTTTATTATTATTATTTTATTATTAACTAACTTATACTATATAATACTATATAACTTTAGAATCTATAAAACCATTTTTGCATCTATAAAGGCTTTACTTATTTTCATTACATGTGTAATATCTTACAATTTTGTTCTCAATAGGTGATATGTTGCGAACATGTGAAAGACTTCTTTCTTGCAGATCAATCAAAACAGAGCCACCATTATGTTTTGGTTGTGGTCATCTGTATCATTATCATTTGGTACTGTGAAAGCTTGCTGGAATTTCAGGTGGTTTCAATAGTCTCAATTTGAAGCAGAAATGATTTCGTAATGTACATTTTATTGACACATAATGTACACTTTATTGAATGTTTTCTAGGAAGAAACTTCAAACTAGTTGCCTGTTAGAAGTAGGAGGAAAATTAAGAATGTGGGTGTCACTTAATCTTATTGACAGTCAATGGAACAGATTTCTATAAGTAATATACAGATATAATGCCTAGGCATTCAATCTTCATGTAAATAAAATGTATTTAGGGTTCCTTTTAAAACCACACTAATTATGCTAATGTTATCTTTAACAATTAACTATTTATCCAATTAGCATGGGCACAATTCATTGTTAACATCACTAAAGTTATTTTTACTTTCTTGCTACGGAGTAGAGAGAATGTTATGTAATGTGGTGTAGGAAAACATGAATATTCAGCGGAAAAACTCTTATTCATTACAAGGCCGTGGCAATGAAAAATTGGATAAATCCAGTTGGTAAATTTTGAAGAAAAAAAAATTGTCTAACTTGTGGTGTAGCCAGAATCAAAGTTTTGTGGGTTGTTGATACTGAAAAATCAAATGACTGTAAAACATCTGTAAGCGGCTAAACCATTCACCTGATTTTCTCCAAAATTGATATTCCTCAACAGATCTGGCTGATGCCACAGCCACATGAATTGGAAACCGATAGTTTAATTTTGGGGGGTGCTCTACATGAAGCCTGTAGGACGTTTAAAAAAAAAGGGCTCTGTCGTTTTTAATTACATTTTGTTGTTAGATAGTGTCAAGAACATTGAAGAGAATAGTGCAGGTCTCATGTTTGTTGAAAACTGATTTTGAAGGTGAAAATATGGGTGAAAAAGTATGTGTTGTTTTAGTAAGGAGTAATTCCTCTTTAATATTTCTAAAAAAATAATAGATAATGATAGAATGAATGAAGGATACATGTAGAGAGAGTTGAAGGGAAATATCAATACTGTACATGAAATAATGTGTTAGGAAAGACCATCAAGAAAATCTAGAGATGATGTATAAATTCAGGAAAGATTTGGAAAAAGACTGCATCAACTGATAGAGCTTTGTCGATTGGATACAGTCCCGAGTATTCAACTACTTCAGTGACTGCAAAGAAATTAATTTACATGAATTAAGACTGCCTAGACAAGACATAGAAAACATTAATATCTCTGCTGATGAACTAAATGTGTTGTATGCAGATTGTATTACTAATTGCTCTGAACACAAATCTATATCCTCCATTACAATTGGATAAATGAAGATAAGCAGATAATGAGAAACAGCAAATCAACCCTTTGGAATGACAAGGTTCTAACATTTCAATAGTGTAAATTGACATAAGAGTTAGTCACACTAACAACTCATTTTAATCAATTATGTCAGTTGAAACCTTGTCATTCCACTAGTGTCAAAATGTGATCTTCCCTATTCAACATCATAAGTAGCCCCTTAGTCATAGGAATGATTATTAGTTGTTTTTTTTAACTACGTTGAATAACTTAAGTTGCGTAAGAGGTCTTGTAACATCATGAATTAATATAATTGTGTATTTTGTTAAAAAATTAGTAAAATTAAATGACAATTACATCCCTCAACTTCATTAATCAAGTCCTCTTTGTATTTAGTTGTACTGTTATGACAAATTATTTAAAAAATTCAAACAGTTGTTTATGCATGCAAATGAATGTTTTCTTTCATTAAATGCAAAAGAAGTTTATAAACCTTCATACATTTTAAATGTTAATTTGAGAATGTATGTGTAAAGTTCTGTAATCAATTTTTACTTCCACTCATTACAAACAATGAATGTTATTTACGTACCACCATTATATTACACTATTCACATCCATGGGATGCTTTTGCGTCAACATTTCTTGGACCAAGTTCACATCATCAATTGTTAGTTTTCTTTCCTAGAACTTCTGATGTTATTTCTCAATGCAAATACAGTAAAACCCCTCTTTTACACTTTTCATGGGTCTCTAGGGAAAATGGTGTAAATTGCGGGAAATGGAAATAAGGGGAAATTATTTTTTCCTTCAAATCTAGGAGTACATTATGTTTTTAAATACATACAATCAATGAGAATTATGATATTCTTTAATATGCAGTATAAGATACTTGGTCTAATAAACAATATTACAAGGTTAATAAGAAATCTGACAATACATCAGTAATGAAAGGCTTATTAACTGAAGCATAGTGAATTTTAAATGTCCAACAAAAGTTCCACTAGTCCCCACCATCCACTGATGGTAGCCTATGACGATGCTACAATGTACTCATTGTTGGATGAAGGCATGGAAATGTTTCTACTGTAAGAAAAGGAATGCAAAGTTTACATTTTCCCCAACGTAAAATGTTTGTTTTGGCAGTTCGTACTAATTTTTAAAATTTATTTATGAAATTATAGAAAGAGTGTTCACAAACAAATTTACAGTTAAAAACGTATGGAAAATTCCATACTTTGGTTTTAGAGCTATTACAGGATGGAAAAAAAAGTGTTAATTTTAGCATGAGGTGTGAAATTGTGAAGGAGAACCCAAGTCTACCCAATAAGTGACTCGCGTGTGCAGGTATTCACGCAACTAGTGTTATCAGCGTTAGATGATGTGCGTCAATGCAACACACGTGTGGTACAGACTTTATAATGCACGTTGGTAATTTTTTCCATCTTTTTAAATATGTCATGTCATGCAATGAAAATTTTTATAGGCCTAGCCGCTCAATGAGGATTGCCACTGTTAAAATCTTTTAATCTTCGTGTAACATTTTTCAACTCTTTATAATATCGCAACATTTCAATAGCCTTTCAGTTACGGCCATTTTTAACGAGGCAATGTGGTGGGAAAATGAAGAATCAGTGCCCGTTGTGCGCAACACGTATTGCTTTCCAGGTGGTGTTGGGGCAAGCAGACTGATGTAAATTGCGGGAAAATGGAAACTACACTATCGTAAATGCGGGGTATTCAGATCAATATGAATATACGAAAACTGATTGGACCAACAACAAAAGTTGTGAATGGCGCTACAACTTAAATGGTGGGAATGGCAGGGTTTTACTGTAATTTAAGATTTTTGATATCATCTCTCATTGCAAACTGTTAGAATCAATTTCAGTAAAAACCAATACAAAGCAAACTTCTGTGTGTAATTCTTCTATCTGTCAATTCTTGTACGTATCAATAGTGTTGTATCCTCCTGAAAGTTGATAGAGCCTACTTATATTGTGACACAAAAATGCCTGTTACTGCAAGGTCTTCATGGGCGATGTGCCAGTAGACTGCTTGTCAACACAGATCTAACGCGGGAGGGGGCACAGAAGCGTTGGCACCGCAGAGACATCTGTGAGATAAAATAAATTTCTGAGAATTAAGTGGCATCCTGCAATCACATGACACACAATAGATTTTTCAGATAAAAGATTTGAATTTCTAGATTTCAGAGAAAAGTATTGAAAATAACAATAGTCTACAATATTTTCAAATAACTGTCCATTGAAAGGCATGGAGTCCAAATTTTCCATCGTGACCCTTCCCAGGTTAATGACCACCTCATTTGAAGACCCAATGTTTATGATATTTCTAAGGAATAATGTATTAATATTTTGTTTTGGTATATGAAGTTTTTGTGGTTTTCCTTCAATTAAGCCCTATTTGAATTTCATAAGAAACTTATTTTTACCGTTGTTGATTAAAATCAAAACACTTTTCCCATGTTGCTATTGCATTTGTGGTCTGCCCTGTCACAAAAGCAGCACAAATATTCGATTATGTTCCCATTCTCTACTTTTTAAATTGATGGTTCAGGAATGTCTGAATGAAATTGATACACGACCTTTGGAGAAAAGCTTCAAACCGTCTAGCAGCCTTGTAAATGGTTCTGCATAAAGTAAATTGTAGTTTTTAATTGTATCATTAAATATTGGTTTATTGGTATGTATTGTTGACATTCCATATGTAGCTACTGACCAGAAACAGGAAAGTAGTGTTAATAATTGTTTAGTTTCCAAGAATTCAGAATTTTTGTAAAAAAAAACAAACAAATTAAATACAATCTATTTGTTGTTGAGTTGGAACTGATGATATTTCCATTTCAAATTTTGATCGTTATATAAACCTAAATATTTTGTTTCTCTAATCCTAAGTATTTCATCACAGTTACAATTTTGAATATTACAGTTTACCTCGTGTAATTTGAAGGTGAGAGATTTAGGCACACTATCAGTATAGCTACCAAAAGTTATAAATTCTGTGTTGTGTGTGTGTGTGTGTTTCATTCACACTCAGTGCATTTTTATTTAACCATGTTACTATTTGGTGCAAATTGTACTCGGACATTAATCTCACTTCTTCCAAAGACACTCATCATTGTAATACTTGTATCACCAGCAAAATAAATAAGACCACCCTTTATTGGGACTTTAAATATGTCATTATTGTATATAATAAATAGGAGTGGACCTAATGTAGTTCCTTTTTTTTCTGCATATTTTATTGTGAGATCCTTACTATAATAATCACCAACTTTAACCTTTGCTTGCTATCAGTCAGACAGCTCTCCAGCAATTGTTTGCAATATCTCTGAAACCATATGGATGTAGATTATTTAGCAAAATATTGTGGTTCATTGAATCTAATGTTTTGGTAAGACCTAAAATATTGATAATACAGGGATTATTATTATCTATACAACTACTGATTTTGTCAGTAATACTGATGATAGCATTGTCTGTATTTTTATTTTTTGGAGTGCAAATTGTTTCACATGTATGATTTTATGCAAGTGAATGAAGCTAATGAATCTATCCTTTGGGATTTTTTCTAATACTGTTTAAGGTGTGAAGGAAAGATTCCTTTTTCCGTAACGTTATTAAATAGGTACGATAAGGGAACAAGGAACTTAGCAGTGTTTTAATTTTTAATGTATCATTTTGATCCATTCATCTTTGGATTTTATCAGCCTTATTTGTCCCAATGTTTACAAAGAATTTATTTAAATAGTTATCTATTTGAGATTTTTCATTTAACAATATACTAGTATGTTCTGAGAGTATTTGTTTTATAGAGTTATTCAACTTTTTGTCTTTCATAATTTTTGAATTTATGCAGTCCCAGAGGGATTTGGGATCATCTTTTATTTGAAGTAGAAGTTGTAAATGATAATTGTCATCTGTTAGTTTGAGGTAGTTTGTGGTTATATTACTGCTGATTTTACAATAGTAATAAAATTTTCAAATGCCTTCTGTGTTAGATTCATGGTGTACAATATTCCAGTTTGCTATCCCAATATTTCTATCTAGTTTCTTATAGTTGATGATTTTAGTTTTAGTTTAATGTACTGTGCTTCATAATATTTCATTTAATGGTTTTTAGTTCATTAGTGTGGCAAAATGGTCAGTAATATCTATTCATCTTACCGCAGATCTTACCGCTTTAGGATGTCTGTGTTCATATCCCCAAAAATAATGTGGTTCCCAAGATTTAGCTGATCATTCAAACAATTATACAAACCATTCACGAAGACCTCTATATCAAGCTCCTGTAACCTATACAAGGATGTAAAGAATACATTATTTTCACTTTGTTTTATCTTAGTACGAATCACTTTGTCTACCAGTGCCAAATTCGACGTTCCGAATAAGCACATTTTCCTTATAATATACGCACACATTCCATCATTTTTATTTATATACTATTAACAAAAACCTTTTATAATTTTCTATCTAGTATAAATTTAATATTAAATAGTCAAAATTTTTATTTATGATTCGTATATTTTTATGGAGGACATTAAGTCCTTAATTGTTATTAAGACATTTATATCACAAATGCTTTCATTACAGCATTTTCAATAATATCAATATTTTCATCTAACAAGTCCATGTGTTACTAACTAGATAAACAAATTTACAGGTGAAAATTAGCTCAATACAAAGTAAATTTGTTCTAAGTGAATACTGTGAAGATTGCATATGATATACGGCAACCTCAAATAGCTTTTGTTCCAATGACAACATAGGCTTCTGCAGCTAAGGTCTATAGATTTTTTTGTCTGTCCAGGACAGACAACATCCTAGACACATTTGCCTTGAATGCAATAGCTTTTAAAAAGCCAAAAATGTATTTCCTTCTGTTAAGCTTCTAAACATTTGGCATGTGCTATTAACCTTTTGATTAGCTTTAAAAATTAATTCTACTACGGTAACTTCTGTTATTCTGCAGATTATCAGGTTGACAAAAATTGTGTTATTCAACAGAAAATAAAATTGAAATGATTATTGCAAAATCATCACAAGATACAGAAAGCAGTGATCTAAGCATTCCCTGTAAATAGACACACATTTAAAATTTTTAATTCTCTAATGAATAAAAACGGTGTTAAAAATGAAAAGTTGTGTAATTTGAAACCATATGTGTGGTCTAATTTTATAAGATGTTTCTCCAGTAATGAAATTGTTTTGTTTGTTTTAGGTTGGTGCTGGAAGAGGAGGGCCGACCTCTGCGGGAGATTTCTAGTGTCATGATGACCACCTCTGGCTTCCTCTCCCCTGCACGAGAAGGCAAGCTTCCAGAGTCACGCACCCCTCTGCAGCCATCAGATTCACGTTCCAACAGCCCTCAGCCCTCTTCGTACCCTATGGTGCCTCCTGAAGTGAAGGGGGAGAAGAAGTACAAGAAGGGTCCTTTGAAGAGAACTGCTGATGGCGTGAAGAAACTAGATAAAGAAAATAAGAAGAAGGAACATAAAGCAAAAGGAATTGCACCACCAGATCGAGGAAATAACTCGGATGAAACTCGGGTAAAGAAACTTGCCAGCATGAAGGAATTGTCAAAACTTAAAGCATTAAAGCCTGGTGCTTTAAAAATGATGGCTCAAAGTTCAATGTCAGGTACCAGCGGTAGCACCAAACCTAAACCTTCAAGTAAGGCCTCTTCAGCAAAAGCTGCACAAGCAGCTAGTCCAAAAACTGCAAAAACTGGTAGTCAGTTTAAGTCATCTGCTGCTGCCTCAGCAGCAGCTGCTGCAGCAGCTGCTGCTGCTGCTGCTGCAGCATCATCTGCAACAACTGTTTCTACTAGTGCAACTATCGCTGCCACTCCTGTAAGCACTACATCTACTCGTGTTTCTCCATCAGTTACTGAAAAAGTTAAAGAAACTGTAGTGGAAGGCAAATTGTTGGCAGAACCTGACAAACAAAAGTTGAATATTTTTAAGAAGATTTCCAAGGTGAAAGAAGACAAGATGGACAAAGTAGATCGATTAGACTATGATACTCCTTCCCGTGATTCTCGAGAAAGCTCTCCAGGTCTTGTAATTGATGAGTCTGAGGTAAACAGCAGACAGCGAGAAATAAGATTGTCTCAGATAGTGGATTGTATTGATGCTGTTATACAAAGAAGTATGGAGATCAGTGAGGCTCCTTCAAAACCTAAAACGCCTTCAGGTCCTCCTACTGTGGAAGATACTTCGAAGGTTCAGTACCATCCTGCTGACTCATCTAACCTTAATGATAATGCTTGTACAAACATGTACAATGATGTGTACATGTTTGATGAGGACCTTTTTCCTCCTGGTACTCCATCCACTCCAAAAACACCAGAGTTGCCTGTTTCTGTAAGTAAAGGAGAAAAAACTAGTGAACCTAGGGAGCAAAAAGAAAAGAAAAAGAAGAAAGATAAGTCGAAATCAAAGAAGGAGCCTAAAAGCAAAGGGAAAGGAGCAGCTAGTCCCAAAAAAATGAAAACTGAAGTAGTCGATGTAGCTGTATCTGATTGGCCCAAAACACCTGAAGGTCCAGAACCAAGTGAATCAGCATCGGCCCCAGTATTTCCTTTTTTCCCCCACTTTCAACCTGCTCCAGGCTTGATTCCTCCCCCCATCGCACATCCTCTTTTTCAAAGATTTCCTTTGCCTATTGGTAAAAATCTCCCTCATCCAGCAATGCCAAATCTTCCTATGCCTCCTCCACTGTTCATGCAATCTCGGCCAGAAGATTCCATGGATGGTAAAGAAAAAAGTGCAGACAAGAGCCCTGAAAAGCCCCCTGTATTAGCACCACCTGGACCTTTGCCTAACTTGAAGGAAAAGGAGAAAGAAAAGGATAAGGAGAAGGAAAAAGACAAAGAAAAGGAGAAGGATAAAGACAAAGGATCCCTGGGAGCAGCTCCTCTTCTAGAAAAGAAGTTGGGAGAAAAGGTAATGCTAGGATTGACCTATCCAGATTTTCTGAGAATTCTTTCTGTATTGTCAGTTGAAAACAGTTAACCTGCAAAATTCTATTTTCTTGTTTGCTCTGGGTCTGAAAAGTTTATTCAGAGTTGTTGTTGTTGTTGTGTTTTTTTTAAATATATATATATATATATATATATATATATATATATATATATATATATATATATATATATATATATATATATATATATATATACACATATATATGTACACAGGAAAAATATAGCCAGATCTATCTTTTGAAGAGCTAACATTTTCTTTCATCTTATATTTTTATTCTTTCATTTTTCATCTCTGTGTAGTTAAATGCAATATTTTCTGAAAAATAAAAGGGTTGTTTCTACTCCAAGTGAAGAAAAAAGGTCCTATTTCTAAGGAAGAAAGGGGCATGGGGTGTCTGTCGTGATTTTCAAGCTTGGCATGATGAGATCGTCAGGAAATAAAAGATTTGAGGTGGAGATTTATATATTACAATTGTATTACTTTTGAGAGATGAATGTCTGGAGTTCATTTATTTATTTCAAAAACATGACAGCAACCCTAAACTATTAAACTTCACATAGAAATTAAATGCTACGATTCTATTTAGAGGAGTTGATACAATAATATCTATATAATAAAAAAATCATAATAATATTAATAATTATAATAATCGTAATGTAATATTAATAATAATAATCGTAATATAATATTAATAATAATGTACATTGGGTTGGTTTTGACTAGCGATGATTTACATGTACATTAGATTTGTTGTGAAACATTTAATATAATTTGTGAATGAACTATCAAGTACCATAATTAATACAATATTTGAAAACTTGCCAAAGTTGTTGATAGACTGTAGTTGTTTTTCACAAGCAATTCCCTTCTATAATGTGGATATTTTATCCATGTACTTTGCAAATATCAATGGACCATTGACACCACAGTGCATCTTGACTGTACAATAATGGATTCTGAGAAAGGCAAGCATTGTCAGAGGATTTAATTTTGCCGACTTAGTTCATATATTTTTTAAGTGTCCCAAATGTGTCACTGAATTTCTCATTTTTCGTTTTTTGGATAAAGTTGAACCCACACTTTGGGTAGCCAGTAAGATTATCATTCACTTACTGAAGGTACATTACAATATTGCTGACCAATTGGAAACTGCCATTTATTGAAATTGATTAATAATAATGAACTTTCTTTTGTATGTGATGGCAGATTTATCTCCCATTTGTGTTGTAAAGGTTACTTGATGATTCTGAAACTTAAGTGATATGACAAGTGAATAAAATCTCAACCTCACATTATTTAAATGTCTGGTATGACATTGGCTCATGGTGGCCATAAAGTGCTTGCAGTGAATTTGCTTGAATATTGTCAAGCATGGATTGTGCTCACCAAGCGCTTTTTCTTATTTTGCTGTTCTTGGATGAAAGATAAAGTATTCATTTATTACATTGTTAGGATTTTAGATATAGTACTTCCATAAAAAGTTATTGCGGATATGCCTTCCAAAATACAAAAATTACAGAATATTTAATTAGATATTTTGTATGAAAGTTTTAACTCTTTGTTTTTTGTTTTTTTAATTAGAAACCAAAGGAACACAAAAAAGAAAAAAAAGACAAGGACAAAACTAAGAAGAAGAAAGATCGTAAGGAGAAACTGAAAAATAAAGACAAAGAGGAGAAGAAAAAAACGAAGGGTGAAAAGAAGGAAAAGGATAAAGAAAAAATTAAAGAAAAGAAGGAGAAAAAGGAGAAGAAAAAAGATAAAGAGGTACTTAAATACATTTACAATCTCTGTTTATGAAAAAAGGAGATTCAGATTACATTGATTTATGGTATTTTTGTTACCATTAGAGAGAAGATAAATCGGAAGGAGGAGTCCCAAAGATAACATTTAAACTAGGCCCAGCATCTCCTCGACCCCCTACACCAGATGCAACTTTGCGGAAAATGTAAGTTTATTTCATTCAATTTGGACCTCATCATAGAATATTAATTTGTCAATATTGAAGTAGAAGAAATTCCAGATTTTTCCTTCAGAAGGATTTTTATTAGTGATTTGATACATATTCACTTTAAAGTTATCACTTTTAACATAAGTATCAATTCATGAGCCTATTGATTTGATGTGTGAAATCAGGAAATTTAATTTAGTAAGTTGTATAGTTTGAGATATCAAAATGACAGTTGAAATTTGTCACTAGACAGGAATTCGAGACATACTTCTTGTTCAAAAGAAGTATTTTTTCAAACAAAAATTTATTTATTAAACATTTTATTTATAGTTAATGTTATGCTTAATGTTGTTTATATTCTTGTTTATTCAGTTTTACTCCTTGCTATAAATAACAGTGCCTTCATAACATTGCAATTTGTATCATTAGATGTAATAGATTTTGGAAGTTGCATTATTATGAAAAATCATGAGAAATGCAGACATAAATAATATTAATTTTAACTTTACATTGCACGCTTCAGTTTGGTGGTGATAATTGATTACTTCTGACAGGCAACGGTTATGATGATCTTTTGTAGTTAATTATTACTGTATTGTGATAAGGTGGATCTTAAAATTGTCTTTATGATTGTTTCTAATGATGTTGCTTTGTGATTTAAATGATAAAATTTTTTTCTTACTGGATTTTTTATTGTGTCAAACCCCAAGGAATTGTAGTAAGAGATGGATACCAGGGTAAGGGGAAAGTATCTGTAAATGTCATTAAGAGTACTACGTAGGTGATATTTACATAAAAATAATACCATTAATGTGAGGTCATAATCATTTGACATAAACATAATATTTCTGTTGTCATTCTCTACAAAAACTAGATGTGAACATGAAAATGAAATAAGTAGACAAAAGACAGTGACATGCCCATAAGACCAAATTAAAAATTTGATAACATAGAAAATAGTTGTAAAAATAAAACTATTATTTTTTCTTCAAATGACATTTATCTTCTTGTTTAATTTTGAGTGCAGTGTGATGGTTTTTTTTTTCAGAGCTTCTAAGCTTTCATATTTAGCATTTGACATTTGTGTTCATATTAATGTTAATGAGTATTATTGGAGTGATCTAATTGGTTGCAAAATATAATGTTCACACTTGTTTTTATTAATGTTTCTATGTGAAATAAGTCTGATACAAATAAAGGTGAAATAGAGATTTATTCCAACTGTGCACATAACGAGAGAACTAAGTTTGCTCACTGTAAATATGTTTCAGAGAGAATGAGTGCAGTAAGAGTTGCAAAAATTGATAAATATAACATTAATGCACTTTTATCTTTGGACATTTGGTCCAATGGTAATTATTTTATTATTCCAAAAATTGACCTTCTGCATGGTAAGGTTTATTTTAAGAGTCACGGTCTATGTCATCTATTTCACAGTCCGTGTCTTTTCTGGCTACCAAATCTTTCCACAACAAAATGTGTAATTATCATGTATGCAAGATTATGTCTAGCAAGTTTCCCAAAGTTCTTATTTATAGCCAGTTGTTCCTCTCTTTTCTTTTCTGTGAGTGACCTTTGCCGTTTGGTAGTTTTACCAAATGTGACATCGGCAGAGAATATGGTAGACATGTTTCAATTAATGAGGTCAAAATGTTGGCAACAGACTGTAAATCCATTAAAATAAACAGTCTTATACATCAATGAGCCCACTCCTCCTTTTCATTTTGGTTTGAACTTGAAATTGTTTTTCTTAATGTATTTGATCAAGTGGTAATGTAGGTGGGTATTTGAGACATTGTGTGGGCAAGTACATGTACATACACACATGCACAAATGTGAGAGAGGAAGAGACAGGTTGGAGAATGTAAATATATTTGAAAGTGTGTGAATATGTCCATTTGTCTGTGTATGTGTGTGCTTTATATTTACAACTTGTTGAGTGAAAGATGAATTAAAGTATGTGTATTATTTTGCAGTGTAATAAAACCTGTACTGAAGAAGCAGTCACAAGGACAAGATGATGATGGTGAGAAGGGAGTCTCTACTCCCAGTGCCGAGGCACCTGCAAAGCGGGAGCCATCACCTGAACTTGCAAGAATCTCTGCTTTGATAACCCGACCACCAAGACAAAAGGCATCAAGTAAGACCTCTTTTCTGAAACAAGAGTCTCCTGCTGACGGCTTTCCCACTAGCTCGCAGCCTAGTCTGACGCCTTGTACATCTGTCATCTGTGCGCCTACTCTACCCATTGCTCCATCCTCCCCTTCCTCTCCTTTGAGCACAACAGGCTCTGCACCCAGCCCTGTGGCCAACACTGGTCAAGGCAGCGCCCCTGCAGCCACCAAAGTAAAGAAAGCACTCAAACCTGTCTCAAAACCCAAGGCAAGAGATGTAGTGAAGAAATCTGGGGCAGAAGCTGAACCACACAAGGAGCCCATTGCATATTATTATGTAAGTACCGGTGTGCGTCTAGCCTGCCCCATCGTGCTGCCATTTGCAATAGAGCAGGGGTCTCCAACTGCTGCAATCTTCTTGTCTCTCCTGCAGTTATGCTTCTTTCTTCTGCATTTTTCAAAAGCCCAATGTGCCATTGATTTTCTTTTCTCATCGATCTTAGGATGAGTATAAGCCTTTATCTTCATACAATGGGTATCAGTTTTTTCACAACAAATGTTTTGTTTATCTGGGCTTAGAGGATTTTTGTATAATGTGGACATAAATTGTTTTTCCCATATGACATCTTTTGTGTTGGATACATGCTAAATGATTTTTTTTTTTTTTTTTAAATTAATTCATTGTTTAATTATATTTTGCACAAAATAATTCCTGCTTTAGCTTTGAGCCTTTCAGAATAGTTTGGAGACCGCTGCTCTCTAGTTGGTAGCAAAAATTAGTTTGTTCAGGGAGAATCAAACTATAACTACATATAACTTGCCACAGAAGTCTATTATGCAATTACCAAAGCAAATATTTATTTACATTATAACAGTGGCATTTGTACTGAAAATCCCTCCATCCTTTCACTTCCTTCCATCCTTTTCTTTGTAAATTCTTCTTTAATAATGGCCTTGCAAAAAGATCTATGAAACTACTACAAAAATAAAAGTTTTTGTAGTTAAGTTAGTGATGTAAACTTGCTTGGATACAAAAAATTGCTGACCATTATTTTGAATTTCGCGACTTAATTCTTTGTAGAATGTTTTGCCAGTATATTGTAGTTTGGCAAACAGGGTTGCTCTCTTCTGCTTAAAATGTAGACATTTCTTTTCAATTCCTTATTTTACTCCTTATTTACTGATTAAGGTATTCCAGAATTGTGAAATTGCATGAAGTGATTTAAATTTCTTTGAATGGATTATCAGAATTATATTGCATGTAAACTTTATCAGATCAGAGCTCTCTTGTAGGAGAGTTAGACATCATGTATTAAGAGCATACTTTTCTATATCGCTGCATAACAATTCTTTTTCTGTACTGCATGGCCTGTAAAATATTTTTGAAGAAAAGTATCCCCAAGAATGTTCATGGCTGTTATATTTGTTGTTTCTAGAAATTTTCTTACAATAAAGGGTATAGCCGGGTGAAAAGTACCCCCAAACCAAATGGATAATTGCGATACTCGTATGAAAGGAATAAAAAAATGTTGCAGATAAAAAAAAAAAAAAGCCGCCTAGGGCAATCTGTTACAGATATACAGTGAGAAACATGTTTTTCATGTTTTATTTTTTTCTTGGCTCCTATTGCATTCAGTGTGAAAAAAATTGGAGAGGCAGAGAAAAATTTTTGCATTTGAAGATCAATTTGCCCATCAATTGTGATGCCAAATTCAAATTTTAAAAAAACTTAAGTTTTTGAAATGAATTTTCAACGTAATAACATTGCTCCCCCCTCCCACGCCTAGAATGTCTTATAATATTCTATAACATATAATTTTTCAGTTTTTTAAAAAATGTGGACAATAGTGAAAAGTAATTAAAATCAATTTTATGGTTTCAAAAATTTTAAATTCGTGCCAAATTGTGAATGGAAAAATATTTTCACACATGTTCTCACAATTTATATTTAAATTATTGAAAAGTCTCATGATTTACAATTTTTTCTGACAAATGTTTGCTTTTTATGTGGAAAGTATTTATATTACCGAAATAAAATCAATAAACCCCTTATGATTTTTAGATTTATGTACTATTTTTTAATATAAATGAAATTACTCTCTTTTAGGTATATAAATCATTCATGTTTATAATATAAATCAAATTACTCATATGTACGTTCATTTATCATTGACAATTGTAGACAATTAATCATTGTCACTGACTTTTTCAATAACTGGAATCACAGGTTTGTTTATAAACCGTCTACTCAAAATTTTTGATGGGTTAACAATTTTTGCCAAGTAGCGAGCGTGTGCCAAATAAAAAATCTGAACACAGCGATGTGGGAGCAGCATCCCAGGGTGTGACTTCCGTTTGCATGTTCACAATAATATTGTTTCACTCCTGATATGGGAGTTTTCCATGGTTACACTTTCCATGGTGAAAAGAGATAGGTGGGCTCTGTTTTTTGCTTGTTCTACACAGCACCAATTTGCGTCATTAACCACACGACCACAGCACGAGCAAATTCTTTGAAAAGTCATACCAGACGTTGGCCGCTATTTTGCATGGAAAGGAAGAAGTAATGAGAAACTTTTTGAGAGTGGCATAAAGTGGCAATTTTCCATGGCGACAAACCAAAAATAACGCAATGAAGGTATAATTGAAATAAAAGATGCAATATTTAAAAAATTGCATATCTGTTTCTGTTTCTATGACCACCCAAACTGGTGCCTGAAGCTCATTGGCTGAAGTCTGATACGATTGCCAAGGGCCCACCCATCTCTATCCACCATAAGTTCTGATTGAGTTGGTGCATAATCAATCATTGATAATAATCAGTAATTGAGTTGGTGCAAATCAACTATAAGATTTAAAATTCATATGTCGTGATTGAACCTGTGTTTAAATATTGGTAAAAAAAGAAATTCCAATCACATTTTATGCGAATTTCAAATATTTGAACTGATAAAATTGGTTTTAATTATTTTTCACTATCGTCCATATTGTTTAAAATTCTGAAAAAAATATATGCTATAAAATGTTATAAGACATTCTAGGGGGGAAAAACTGAGGCAGTACTCCATTATCACGTTGAAAATAGATTTCAAAAATTTAGTTGTGTTTTTTCTATTTGAATTTGGTGTTGAAATTGGTTGACAAAAATACCTTCAAATTCAACTATTTTTCTTTATCTCCAATTTTTTTTCAGCCCGATACATACAATAGAAGCTGAGAAAAAATAAAACATGAATAACAAGTTTCTCGTGTATCTCTATAATAGATTGCTGTAAGCGGCTAATTTTTGGGGAATTGACAACATTTTTTATTCTCTTTCATACGAGTATCATGATTATTGATTTGGATGGTGACACTTTTCCCTCCCTTATTCAGCTATACCCTTTTCCATGTTTGATCGAGTTATGAGATACTGTGTTTAAGGTGTAGATTCTTGTGAAAACTGCAATTTTGAAAATTGTATTCACCATTGACCAAGACTTCATTGAAATACTGACACTTGAATTATTTTTATAACATTCGTATTGTAAGTGTATTTATTCTTTCTTCCATTTATTCATGAAGGCTACCATTGATTCAGTTATCTTGCGTCCTTTCTGAAGTATACCATTTTTATTCTATATTTTATAATATTTGGGGTGAGGCTGAGAGTGCTGCTGTAGATTGTAGATGTATTTAACATAAATGTTTTAAAAAGTATAGAAACAAATTTCTATCATTGTTACTTTCTTCTTTCAAGAATTTCAACATTGAATCTTTATTACAAGGAAAGAGATTTTCAAGTTATAATTTGATATTTTTAGTCAAATTATCCCATTTCCTTTCTGTGTTTGTTGTGTGGAGTAACGTATGATTTTCATCCATTTTTAACAGAATATATCATAAATTCTCATAGAAACAATTGTTCATCTGTGATTTTGTTTTACATGATCATTTGTTAAAGTGGATAATTAAAGAATAAGACTTGAATTGTAGAATTAGGTCTGCTTGTAGTATTGTATTGAATCAAATGATTAACTTTGCCTGCCTCTCCTTTGATAGTTTTTGTTTCATTAACCCAGGAGAATGTTGCCTCTTGCCTATGAACGTAACTGGTTATTTGGGAGAAAAGAACCCCAGAGAATGTTTCTTGGCAGAGATGTCTTCTAAAATCATAAACATATATTTTGATATTTATGTAACTGTGATATCAACTTCATTTCCTGACTATTTTTTTAAATTTAAGATTATTGATATAAATTTACAAATTCGCTTAACACTTGCTGATACATAAAATTATTTTTTTCTTTAAAAATGTATGTGTAAAGTTCAGTAATGATTTTTTTTACACACAATCTTTACAAACAATGGATGTAGTTTGCATACAGGTATTTTCATGCGGTTTTTACATTCATGGGATGCTTTATGGTACAAATTTCACATCTTGTCTTGCTACTTTTCTATCTCCAAAACTCTGCTTTTCGCGTGTACTAATTAAAATATTGTTCAATTTTTGATTCATCTCTTATGACAATCATGTTATCTCAATAAAGACCTAGGACAATGCAAACTTTCGTCTGCAATTCTTGTTCGCTGGAGATTCTTGGAAGTATCAGTAATGTTCTATCCTCCTGATAGTTGACTGCCAACTTGGATTGTCACCGGACAAGGAGGTTATTTCAAGGGCTTCATAGGGCATGGGGCCTGTTGGCTCTGCTTGGCAACACGGGTCTAACATAGGAGGGCACATGGGAGCTTTGCAAACCCAGATACACTCGCAAGATAAAAATAATTCCTGAGAATTAAGACACACAATCATATGGCGAGTAATGGTTTTTGCGTATAAAAGGTACTGAAAATCACAAGTACATGTATGCAATATTCTCAAACAAAAATGTACATGAAGAAATAGTCTGGGGTCCAAATTGTCCCACTGAACCTCTCCCGTGTTAACCAATGAACTGTAATTTTGACAGAGATATCCACCAAGCTGTAATGTCTTGTCCTCTTCAGCCACAGTGCATTAATGTATTGAACTTTTCAATATTGAGCCATTTTGTTTTATTGAACAACCGGTTCTCAGTGTTCTTAGATGTTATTTAAAAGAGGAGTTGTTTGTGTGTGTGTGTGTGTGTGTGTGTGTGTGTGTGTGTGTGTGTGTGTGTGTGTGTGAAAATATGGAATTAGGGATGAAAACTTAATTAAAACACCAAAAAATCTCTGCCCTTCATTATTACTAATTGTGGTTAAATGGGAAATCAGCAAAATCCTTGTGCTCTCAGGACGTGCCTCTTCATTGGTTTGAAAGAAATGGGAACGAAGGAAGTTTGATCATTTAATCTACAGCTAGCAAATCTTACCTGGTTTATTAGGTGAAACTTCCTTGAAAAAGATGCTTCACCTAATCCAATTTTTTTCCTGTTCTTGCTTGCATCTACCATCTTCAGAAGTCAGTATGCAATAGAGCTAGTTAAAAGAAATTTAACCCATTTTTGTTGTGAACGTAAGTGTGGAGTAAGTGAATTCATGATAATTTATTGTAGGTGAAAGGGGAAGAAAGGAAATTAACCTGCCTCCTTTCCTCTTGCTGGTCTTTCTGAATTAATGGGCAAATTTTGGGATTTGTGGTGGTTTGTATACTTTCCATTCTACTAACATTTTTGGAAATATCCATACCTTATGTCATTACATGGTTTTCTAACTCTCAATGCTTCATTTCATGCCAAGTACTTGCTGCTAAATTCAATATAAGATTTTAAGTGTTTGAAATAGACCTACATTGTCAATAAAAAACACTTCTAGCCATTCAAAAGTAAATGACCTGATTTAAAATTAGGTTTACTTAGGCCCTGAGGTGATAACTTTAACTCATAATTACAATGTGTTGTCATAAATTGTTAGAATGTGCTATGAAATAAGTATATTCTATAATTTACTGGATTCTAATTGGGACTTGATTCAAACATCTTGCCATTTTGGGTTCAAGTTACCCCATATGACTCAAGTAACCTTGATACCCAGTAAGATAGTGGTTTTCCAGAATGAATCAAACAGAAAAAGAATGTATAACATTCAGGATGAAGTTGAATTTGCTTGCAGAGTCTAAACAAGAGCCCATCGTGAATTTCTCTCTATAGATCTAGGAAAACAAGAAAGTGAGTAAGGGAAGAATATGAAGAACTATTTATTTATTTAATAATTTTTATAAGTACAGTTCTTTAAATAAATACTATAGTAAACAAAATTTTAAATATGCTTAAAAAAATCAATAATCCCATTTACAGTTCTAATGAATAAGTTAATATTGTCCTTTATTCCATCAACTCGTTAGATTACAGTAATATACACTTCTATATCGAGTTACTGAGTGTGCTACAATACAACTACAATAACTAATGACTATTGTATCATTGATTGATTTGAAACACAAATTGTTGATTACTGTATTAATAAAATGTAGCAAGGAGGATCTATTTCCCTGGATGCAATTTGTAGTTAAGCTGTCAGTTAACTTGCAAATTACATTACAAATAATTCAGTAAGAGGTTAATGGTTAAAAGTGAATAGTAAAGAATACCAAAATTATGAAAAGTAATAATGACAAAATTATTTGTTGTAGAATGATCATTGGTGAATGAACTTGCTTATTTCTGTGTTTTGTGGTTGGTCGCTATTTCCTATTTGAATAATTTACTTTATTGTATATTTTTTGTTTTTTCTTCTGATGACATTGCAAAATAAACCTTGTGTAACCGTGCCTGTAAAACACAGTATTTCAGTATACATAGCTCATACTCTTGTCTCTTGTCTTCCAGTCTTTGTATTCATTGTGTAATTTATTTTAATTACTTCTTTCACATTCTGTCATATCTCTGGGCATAATACTGCCTGTTAAATATATTTTGTGTACAAGTGTATAGGAAGAAATTGATCTGTGGTATGTATGTGTATAGATGGTAATTAAGTTTTACTTGTTTATTCGACTATAGTTGTAGTGTAGCTATTATTCAAAGCAGACCTAATGAATACACATAGATTTTTAATGTGTGAGATTTTCTTTACTGAAATTGACGCAATATAATGAAAACGGGGTAAATTTAAAAAAAAAAAATTAAATTAAGAAATGTTCATTTTAATTTTCATGGAAGCTGGTATTTTCAGGAAATTTCACAATTGTTGAAATATTCTCTAAAAATTTGAGAAGTTAATTTTTAGATAGATGTATCAAAATGTTGAAGCCTGAAATATAGGCACTTATATTTTTCCTGAATCCTCAATTTTTCTTTGTTTTACAATTCCTGTGGCAAAGTATTTAAGTGGAGACAGTAATTGTCTTATTCCTTTAATAAGTGTTGCAAACCTCTCTTGTGGTTTACAATAAAATGCTTTTTTTTTTTTAAATTGTCTATTATGTTAGCAAATTCTGTCTATAAAATTAATTTGAAAAATAATCGTATATTCATTGTTTTTTACATGTACTAATTTATAAATAATTTTGTTTTTTTGCTTTTCTAATATTTTACTCTCATGTGGTACATTGCAAAGAATTAGAGTTATGGAATATAATTCCTAGTCTTAAAAACAAATGAGTGTGGGTGAAGCTTCTTCCTATTTAATACCTCCTGAGAAAACAATGACAGATTGTTCCAGTTCGTTCTGGCTAGTGCAACTCAATAAATTCAGGAGCCCATGGATATGTATGCAAATTCAAATTCAATTCATAGATGTGAATAATTGCATCCTTCCACATACTGGGGAAAATCTCAAGTATGTAAATGGTCCATCCATGGGCCTCAGTGTGTTAATAATAGCTTGTTCATATTAGGAACAATTCATATGTAACTAGAGTTGAGCAATGTCTGTTGTACTTGGCGAGATAATGATTCTTTTTGTGGTAATTTTTCCAGTGAAGTGACAGGTTACTGGTTAAGGACCCTGAAATTTTTGAAGTTTGTCATATGATTAAATTAACTTAAACATTAAAATAGTGAAATAATAAAATGTAATGTGATTATTGGTTCATTTCCAGAAATTAAGCTATTTTCTTCTGCATGTTTTAGCAACTAAAAAAGGACATGTCCTTCTCTGCTTCTGGTGTAGGTTTCCATGAAGCTTAAAGTATGTTAAGTGCCTTGTATTTCTGAGCCCTGTTGAATGTAAAATGATAAAGTTGTTAACCAAAAGCAAGTAATCCATTAAAAGAAAATAACCATAATTAAATAATAAGAAAAGAAAGAAAGAGAGAGAAAGAGAATCAATTTACTTCATTTCCTCTTAAAATGTTGCTTAACTTCTGAAACTTTATGCCTCTATTGGGCTTGCTTACAATGTCATTCCTTGAACTTCAAAGTTCTATATTTTCATATAGCATTTGATGGCCGTAGACATACTTTATCCTTGTACTTGATTGCTGGATTGTGTGTAACCAGGGGTCAGGAACCATGCATGCTTGTAAAGGCTCTTGTTGTTTGAAACCCTTGTGGCTGGCTACCTGTGATGCCTCCCTACCATATGATGCAGAGACTAAACCTGAGAAGCGAGAGGATTGTCTTCCTGCACCTACGCATTCCCCCCTAGCATGCGGGCCCCCCGTCCCGCTTGAGAGCTCAGGGGCAGGCGCAGGGCTGGTTCCGGCCGGGGGGGCAGGGGGTGGAGGGGCCTCTGGGGCTCCCGCCCTAATCACTGGAGTTTGCGTGGTAAGTGTGCGTTTGATACATTGGTAGTTGAAAACTGATAAATACTGCTGATTTATGATGGGTTGTCAGGTATCCTGAAATTGACTGGTAGAAAATGTAGTTTTTGGTTTGTGTAGTTTATCCACTTCATTTGCCAAAAATTGCTAGAAACAGTATTCTGAGGATATCCATAAACCAGTCATAAATTTTTTATTCCATATGCAGTAATGACTGAGATGTTATGTAAAACTTTCAGAGTCATGGTGAAAATTATAGAAATAATTATTTGTATTTTATGCACTTTATTGAGAAGTCGTTGTTATGCCATTGTTGAGAAATAACCCTCAACCTTTGACATAAATTACTTATTTCAGCAGGTTTTTATGACACTGGGACTATATCATCTTCAGTGTATTTGTAGGAAATTTGTTGGTTCTCTCTGTATTTTTATTGGCAGTAAGAAGGTGCCTTGGTATGACACTCTGTTGCTTATATTTTAATTTTTTGAAGTTGTGATTTTTGATCTTCTTGTGCAATTGTGAGGAAACCTGACAATCCTTTTTGCTCCCAATTTCTTCTTAGAATTGCTCATGCACTTAGTTGCAGCCTCTTGACATTTGCATGATTTGGTTTGCAAAAGCAGGGGTGTTAGTGAAGCTTTTTGCTTTGTTGAAAGTAACCAAGAACTTGAAATTTTTGTTTATTGTTATAATTTTGTATTGTGATTATTGCATACATACATTTGCTGATTTCTGGTAGTCTTTGCAAATTAAAGTTTGCTTGTGTCCCTATCTTCATTAAATGTCAAGAGATTTGGGTTTGTACATTGGAATTTCCTAGACCACCAATAATGGATAGAAAAACTGTTCTGGAACTGTATGAAATGGGACACACATCTGTGTGCCTGCTATCTTATTTATTGTTTTGTTAGCTGTTGTATCTTCGTCTCATGTGTTCAAATGTTCAGAAAATTAATATTATTTATATCACACTATAAATCACTCATTCCTCCATTGTGATGTTTTAAATATGAAATGATTAAATAGTACATATAATGCAATAAAATGCGGTAAAGTTGAACCCTCAACAAGCTGGAATCTTGCGTTAGTCAGGAAATTTTTCCAACCTGTGAAGTTGAACACCATTTTATATGGAACCTGTCCAATGCAGAAATGGATTGTTTTTTCTTGTTCTGCAAGGAAAAGCCCTTTTATGAAATAAAATTCATGCATTGTGGATTGGCAAAAAATAAATTGTATTGAATTTTTATAAATATCTAATCACTCATTGGAAATGGAAGATTGTACTAATTAGCTGAATTGTCAAAATCATTTACAGTTCTTGATGTAATTCAGTGAATAGATGAAACCGTAAAATGGGTCAAGTTCTAAACCATTCAGAAATTCTTCATGCAGGCATTTTTTCATCTCATTATTAGTTTGAACTAATATGACAACAAAGGATTATGTTGAAGATACAGTTTGCAATATGAATAAACTGTATGAATTGAGCTGAGAGAGAATGGCTAAAGTAATTAATATCAATAAAGACGTGTTTACAAATGGGGACTTACCAGAGTGTAAGAATTTTTATGTCGGTAGTTTGATTTTTAGAAACTAGTTTTGTGCTTAACATTAATTATTGGAGTTTTCTCCTGTAAATACATGCGCATGTGCATGTATTTATGTCATCATAACCAAGTCTTTGTTTCTTTATGGAAATGTAAATAATATCACGAAAATGTCTATAAACAAGTTAACCTTGAATAAAATGGAATCCTCTCTGAATCAATTTATTATTATTGTTGTAATTATTATAATTTATTCCTGGAGCAATTTCAGTATAGACAGATTTTTCTGTAGTAGTATTATTGAATTTTTCAATTCTTCTGCATCTCATCTTTTTATTGTGATATGTGATATTCAAGAATGAAGCTTCCTACACTTTCTCTGATGACTTGCAGGCTACAGCTATAGCTTTGATTACTCTGTTACAAGTGGGTTGTTTCTCAAATATAGTAATATTTACGAAATGTCTAGTATTTAGTCATACTTTAGAAATATCATTCTTGTAAAAGCTTTCAAAAGTTCTCACATTTTTAAGGTAATTTTTTTAGTTTTTAATTTTTTCAATTATAAATACTTTATAAATACTCCTTTCAAATTTTTTTTTTAATGAATGTTGCTTCAGTAGACCAAAGTTCATTTATAAATATGTTTTATGTTCAACTTCATTTTGAAACATTTGATGTGTTAATATTTACATTACAGGTGTATTTTATAATTTAATGTATTTGCTTCAAATGGTCCTTAAAAGTTCCTCAAAAGTTTCCTTTTTTCTTTTTGTTGTTATTATTATTATTATTATTATTATTATTATTATTATTAAATAATTAATGGTAGACTTTTCATATGATGGTTGTGGTAACCAAGTTGTGGTTTACAGTTCTTAAAAGTGGTGGTTCAATACTAGGGCTGTAAATATTTTTTTCTTTCAAGTTTTGTGAAGTTAGAGCACAGTACACATTGAATTCATGGCAGAAGGTCCTTTTTTATTTAAACTTGAAATTTCAAAATTTAAAGATCTGATATTTTTTTAAAAAAATCTTATGTACTTTGTTGGGTGAAAAGTTAATAAAAAGATAGCAGAAGAATTTGTAGAATACAAGTTGCAATATTATAATACTATGTAACTGTTTCAAATATTACGAAAAGCTATGTGCAATTATAGCACATCTTAAGTTCTTGATCTAAGTTGATTTGTAAGTACACAATTTAATTTGTGTTGTCACACATTATTTCTAGTCTCTGGATGTATTGTATAATAATGGGTTAATAAAGAAAAGACATTTAGTAAAAGGTTAATTGAATTTATCTAACAAGATGAATGGAATAAATATTAGCTTTGTTTACGAATAAAATTAAAACTTTGATACTTAACTATGGCTTTTCTTTGCATCCATGCTTGTGCCATCAGGGGACCAGAAATGATGTAAGATAACACAAAACATTTTGGTGCAAAACCTATCTACAGTTTGTTAACTGTAAATGAATTTGGAACCATAATGTATAGAAGCATTCAGTAATGTGATTTCTTAAAGCACTTCAGAGCAAGGATGATAGTTTCAGTATTACTTGGTTGCTAATTCTTCAAATTAAAACAATTTACTGAATTAAAGTTGTATCATTGTTACGAGGGCCAAGAGGGCCATATTGTTTTTAAAAAATGCAGCAAGTTTTTTATTGTGTTAGTTACAAACACCCAAAAAAATTTAACATTTTTGTTTAATTGCAACAATAATTGAAAATGTTAAAGATCCCATTTTTTTGGGTTTTTCCAGTTTTATCAGGGTGAAAAGAAAAGGGATAGAACTGGATTCGTGTAATTGCATGTAGGTTATGATTAAAGTGTGAATTTTTTTTCCTTTTCCTGTTTTCTTTGTGATTCTTTTTCTTTTTACTTGCAACTATCATGGATGCTTCTATATGCATGCCTCGATGTGATCTGGAGATCTCAGATCTCGGCAGAAGTATAGTTTTAACTTCAGGTATTAAAATTCTGTGCTCTTGACGAGTTAGCATGGTTGAGGTTTTGTACTGTCTCATTATGCAAGTAATGTTTGTGTCATTATTAGATGCTCCTTAGTCCATGCTCAGTGCGAAGAAAGTAGGTAATATCTTTCCAAACTGTGGTCAAATTTTATTTTATTTGTAATTTATTTTTGAATGTTACAGTTCCTGCATACTTCAAATACTAGTGCTGCTATTAACTACACCCTCAACTATCTTTAAGTTTTATCTTCTTAAATAGATCTGGAATTGGATAATGTGGATGTTTCAGAATCCTTTTTTGCATGTTTCTCTCTTACACGTTTTCTTTATAAATTTTTAAAATTCTGGTACACAATGGTCTTTTTTTCCTCTTTTTTAAATTTATTTATTATTATTATTATTATTATTATTATTATTATTATTATTATTATTATTACTACTACCACTACTACTTCTGCTACCACAGGTATTTTCTACATAATTCTCTCCTATATTTCGATTTTACAGTGAAGTGTAGAGTTCATCAGTACTGGGGGTGGATTTTAATGAAATGTCATTTTTTTCTTTTCACTTGTGAACAATGCCGGTTGGTATAGAAATTCATTTTATATTATGACAAAACAAAATGACCCATTTTTATGTCTTCGTTTGAATTTTTCATCGGTTTTAAAAAATGAGTTATTTTTTACCTTTTTACATAATTTTTAATGCATTTTTCACAATTTCATTGAATTTTAATGTCATTTTAATGGTACTTGCTTCAAACAATATTTGCGAAATGCAACAAGCGTTCACTACAGAATATCAGAGTAGCCTTTTCAATTTCTTCGCTTGTATATTGTAATGTCTGTCATTGTGAGTACTACATAATCTAGGGTTCCCGTGACATATCAGTGTCGTTGACGGTTCATCCCATTTCGTGATAAATAAAGGCAGATATATTCTTTAAAGAACAGTCCATACGAAAACTTTGCAAGATGAGTTCACTTGAATAAAAGGAAGAAACCTCGATTACATCAGTAACATCAGTACAGCTGGAGTTGTTCGTCTAAAGTATCAAATTATTTATAAATTGTTTTTTGTCATTTTTCTTTGTTTTTAGGGCATTTTTAGATCATTTTATTGATCATTTTTGGCAATGTTTTAGGTCATCAAAATCCACCCTCTAATGATCACAATCACTGTTATTAACATCAGCATCATAATCATCCAGTTAAATAGATATGAATTTTGATAAGAACCCTCTTCAGTGTATAATAAATAGTTCTAGAGCTTTTGTTTCTAGACCACATGTCAATATGCTGTCTTCATCAAATTGATTCTGGCTATGTTGATTATATTGTTATTGCAGAAGTTTGGTGGTTGACTCCTTCGCCTAATTGTGGCCTTGGTCTCCATTCCACTATTGACTTTGTCCTTCTATGCCTTCTATGTGCAATATGTCCTGCCTGTTACAGTTTCGAAATCTTTACTCTTTAATCTCATCAGAACGTGCTTTTTCTCAAATGAATTCTAATTATTTTGGGTCTTTCTTCATATAACTTATCATTGAACTGTCCATGGACCTTATTTTTATTTATTTATTGTCAAAAAGCAGTCAAACAATATACAGAGGGGAGAAGTACTCATTATAAAGAAGATGAAACATGTGATCTCAAAGATTCAGTTTCAATACAAAAGTAATTTAAATTTTCATTTCAATTTGTGTTTTGTTATCTTACCTAGCTTTTTAGGTCACTACACTTCTTTTTAAGTATTTTGTCAACATGTGTGTCATTTTTGGAGTTTATTAAACAAGTCCTAAGTCAGAAGGCAAAAAATACATTCAAAATATTAAAACAGGCTCAATAATTAATAATGAAAAAGTTTTCTGTTCATAATATCCAAATAAGTACTGACCTTAAACAGCTTAGTAAGCCTTCCAACAACTCGTTCTGTGGAATGTGAACAGCTTTAAT
The DNA here is from genome assembly GCA_038098605.1 of Gryllus longicercus. Taxonomy (NCBI): domain Eukaryota; kingdom Metazoa; phylum Arthropoda; class Insecta; order Orthoptera; family Gryllidae; genus Gryllus; species Gryllus longicercus. The sequence goes on from JAZDUA010001167.1 coordinate 53,584, forward strand.
AAAATGCATAGCTAGAAATCTTTAAATCATTAATTTAATAATTAAAACATCATAAATCATCTTTTCTTTAATTTGGTCAACTATTTCAAACTGATTTCAGATTGAAGTCTTTGTACTGTGAGGCAACTAAATGTACATGGGCTTAAAGTTGTATGGTATTTTATAAGTTTTGTTGAACTTCGTTCTTCCTTCTGTATACTTTGGTGTGTGACTTGCTCAAAAATTACAGTAGGAATTGTGCAAAGTTTTCCTGAAATTTGTGTATTTATTCACTCTTCCAGATTTGTAAGTTTTCAATGTTAATAAAAAACAAATAATTTTGCCTGCAGTAATTATTTTAGATTTCTTTGTAGGATTTATCTTTCCCTTCTACTATTTTTGGGAGTTCGGACGTGCTTTTAATAACTATGTTGTAGGTATCAAGTGGATTTCTATTGTATTGGTATGTTTTTTTTATGTTCTGTGCTTGAGTGTCATACCTTGTATTAGAGTCCATTCCTTTGGATCATAATATGCGTTATAAAATATATTATATTGAAGATTGTGTTGCTAGCGTATTGTTGGTGCATTACATCTGCCTCTTTTCCTTTGTCTTGCCATAGTAGTTTTGTTTCCTCCTTTGTTTTGCTTTTTTTTCTTTCTTTTTAACAGAAAAGGTTACTGAAGAAAAGGTTATATTGTGTATTTATTGTTTTTGAAAAATTAGTTGAAGAGATTCGAATTTGGAGAAGCAAATTAGGAAGAGAGCAGCTCACTGTTTGAAACTTCTATGCTAAATATATAGATATTTTGTTTCCACCATTTTGCAATCCTTTACTCTTTTTCCTTTTCCTTTGCATTAATAATCTCAAACCTAAACAAGTTCTTGACCAGTTCCACCCAATTTAATGAAAATAATTACACAGTTCATCAATTAATTGGAACATTTTTAGGGATAAGATGTTATTAAGTATTTCTTGTAAATCAAATGTTGTGGGAGATTGCTTTTTTTTGTTCTGCAGGATAACGAAGGACAAAAAGTATGGTTTTGCCCAGCATGTGGTGGTCAAGATGATGGCAGCCCTATGATCGGTTGTGATGATTGTGATGCATGGTATCATTGGTGAGTGAAAGAAACAATGTATAAACGAAACAACTGAGAACATCTAATTTACTATATTTCTAAATTAATTGTATTATTCTATCAACCTTAACTACTGTAATGTGCATTATATGCCAGAATCTTAAAACTAAACATGTTTCTCTGAATATTATTTTGGTCTGGAATTAGATGTTGAATTTATTAGAGGCTTGAATCTTTAAATCTTTCTTTCAAAATATGTCCCATGGGAGAAATTCATTTCTCATTGCTTCGTAGTTTTGAAGAAAAATGATATTCATCATGGCAGAATGATGGTCTGTTCATCTTTGTGCAGTTATGTTTTTATCAAGTCTATTTCCTCAGAAAAATCTAATGGCACTTTGTAATGACCTTTTATTATTTAATTAGCTTTAATTATTATTAGTATTTAACACAATTAGTATGTTTCTGAATGGTAACACAGTAGCTCAATGATGGGATGTAAAATTTTTCTCTTAGATTGCAAATAAATATAATTACACATTCGTTGATTCAAAATTGTTTACTCAAAGACTTAGTTTATTTACTTCAAAGTATTTTAAATGGACTTGTAAGAATATTCAATGGTTACTTTATAATTTTAATATGACAGCAATATTGTTGTATATTCTGAGAGATATATTATTATTAATTCCTGTTATTATTTTGCTCTCTAGGGTTTGTGTGGGCATTCAGGTGCCACCTGACGAAAATGAAGATTGGTATTGCAGAGTTTGTATAGTTAAAAAGAAGCAAGAACATGTTGTGGATAAGAAGAAGAAATCACGAAAGAGAAAAATGTTAACATGACTTGACATTGAGGAGAAGAGGTGAGATTTATTTTTCAATCTATTTTGTTTAATCAAACTATACCTTTCTTAGCTTTGGTCAATCATCTCCCATGGTGTGTTAAAGATCTAGACACAGTGATGTTTTTGTAAATGTACCCATAAGTAGGGTAAATTGCTGTGACAAACACACAATTGTTATAGTGATCTATTTTACGGTCCCTACACCTAAGTTTGCAAGTTGAAACACAACTGCTTTTAAAAATGGAAATGCATTTTCCTTCATATTTTATCCAGAAAATTATTTAATTGGTAAAAAAATTAAATCAATATATTATTTATCAGAACAAATGCCTGAAGTCTAGTTGTCGTTTAACTTAAAATTTTTAGGATTGAAAATATTATTTTTATTTATACTTTACCTTTTCACATGATCTGAATTTTAATATAATTTTTCTCGTTGTGGTGAAGTTACTTGTTTATCTCATTTTTTACATGTTCATTATTGGACTTGCTGTACATTTGGAAAATATGCAGGCCTTTGGAATTAGTGAGTACCTTTGCTTGATGCTGTAGCCAATTCTGTTTCAGTTTCTTTTTTCTGAAGGAAAAATTACCTTCGTTTTGATTTTACTTCATATTTAAAATTTTCAATTTTTATTGTTTCATCCCAAACATTATTGTTCATTGTATTTTGTCTCTTGTAGATGTATTCTATTAACAATTTGTAATAGGGTTTGGCATAGAATCAGTATGCAGTGTGTATGTTGAACACCTGGTAATACCTGAATGACTTTACTCCCATGCTAAATATGTTGAATATAGAATATATTTTTACTAAATTCAGCAGTTTGTGAGAGTTTTTGGTAATGAGAGAAATGGTACCTAGAAGTTCATTGACAACTGCCATCTCTAGAAGGTTTTGAGAACTTTAATTTAGAAAATATTCTAAATAGTTATTTTTTGTTAAATTTAAGTCGAAGCATGCCCAATTCAATTTTACTTGTAATATAAATCATAAAGCTTTATTTTGTGATTAAGAAAGTACAGTTTATAACCATGTATTGGTTAAAGAAAAATGAGCATATTCTTTTTAAATATCATGATTATGATTTATTTTCATATTGCTTGCAAGAACAAGTAATGAAATTCTTGGTTGAACTGTTTTCACACTGCTAAATCTTTGTATGTGGTGTACACATTTTTTCTGTTCTTAGAAAATAATGTGAAACTGATAGTGAATTCTGTCTTCATTCTACTGGTCTCTCAACTGATCTCTTTGTTATTTTTTTTGTTTTTGTTGTTTGTTACCACCATGTTATTGAATATAAAATTTGTTGTTATGTGTACTATAATGTACTAAGTGTTTGTATATATCCAACAATATTTCAATGTTATATAGAGGTTAAGTCACATTGGGCTAAATAGATTATGCCATTTCAATTATTAATTGTTTAAAATATAATTAGAAATTCATATAAAATTATTTATTTTTATTTACAATCATGCAAGAGTGAAGTTGAGTGTTAATTTAACATGCAAATTAAAACTGCATTGAAGTTAGTGTATTTTATGTACCTACAAATCAATTCTTTGGAGTATATGTATTATTACAGGGCTTCACGTTTTGTGACCTAGATGATCAGGCAATTGAAAGTTAATGATAGTAACTTTGGTTTTGTCTCATTAAGAGCAAAAGGACGCTGGAGAGTAAATAAGATTGGCTAAAGCTTGAACAAGTCAAAGCATGTTTGAACAAAGAGATTTCAGACATTGTTCAGAAGAACATAATGTGTATTATGGCCTATGTAATTATGAAAGCTTTATTGAAATTTGTTCAACCCAAAAACCTTTAATAAAATTTTAATATCTGTAGCATGGTGAAATAATTTTACAATGAAAAATGCTTTGATAGTATTTGTGTGAAGTCATTTTTTAGAGATAGCCACATTACCTTGAAAACATGGTGCAAATTCAGAACGTTATCATATTTCTTCACAACACTGCATCACACCCACATGTGTTACAAAATTAATTTCAATAAGTCGGAATTTTATTGTTATGGTCTGCTATTTTGGGCTTGTAAAGGGATTTGTTTGGCCAAAGAAATGAAAGCTCTAGTTGACTAAGCTTATTTGAAGGAACGATGAATATAGAGAGGAAGTAACATTGCTTGAGCAATGATCATATAAAGGGCATAAGAGTATTAGCATAGTTTGTTAAAAAGAAAATTTGGAACTTCTCTTATTGTTGAAGATAGGCAATATGGGATTTGGAATATGGGGCATTGAAGCCAGAAGAATTAAATATATTTCATTTTTCTGTCTTCTCTAATTCATATTATCGGTGTTCTTTATAAAAGCACTTGTATTAGATTTATTAAGTAAATTGTGCATGTGATATGTCATAGTGGAATGATTGGAAATGATAAAAGTGCAATCAATGCTTTATTGGAAATGTACATATTCAAAACCTTATGCATTTTTGTGTATATATTTGATTCTATTAGTTATAATATATGTAAATAATAAAGTGAAGATTGTAAATTTTTATAAAATGTTAAGAGTTGTAAATATACCCAGTAGTTCACTAACATGTAAATAAATTAATGGTTGTATACATTATTTTCCACATTAGGTTTTAAATGTATATAAATGAAATGAAGTTGATGGAAGTGCAAATTTATGAAAGAAAAAATACATTTTCAAGTACATATATTTCAAAATAATGTAAATTTATAGCAGGAGATAATGTATTTGAGAAAATGATAACTATTCTCTAACTGGTCTTAATATTTAAAAGTATTCAATTATGAAGTGAATGGGGGTATATGAAGAAAAAGAAAAGAAAAAAGTAATGTTGAATTACAAAGAACATTTTTGTTGCAATGTCCATTCAATTGAAGTGTAACAATGTACATATATGTGTAATTAATGTGAAATTTGCTATTGAAATATGTAAATAAATGTAATGAGATTGGGTGTCAGTGTTAAGTTGTAAAATTGATCTGAAATTCAAAAAGAATTGAATTCTGGAATTTTATTTGATATATGTAACTAATTTGTTTGAAAAAAAAAGTTGTGATTGAAAAGAATGAAAGTGAAATTACAAACTATTAATTAAGACCATAATTGGAATTGTATATAAAACTTTTAAGTTTAGTGGTTTAAACAGAATGTATATTCCTTTATAACTACTTATTGTATTTAAAAATCGACCATGAAAAAACTGTAATGTGCATTGTGTAGAAGATACAATACAGAAATGTTCAAATTGAAATTTATTATTCTGCATTGCTAAACATCTAAGGTATCCTTAAAATCCATGTTCATCATGAATGCAGTGAAGTATGTTACACGCTATTTTATTTCAGAGGTATTCGAGTGCATTTTCTGCATTTTTTAAGTTTAACATTGGAATGCCCAGCTTACCAAACCCCCTAGAACACCCAGGGAAGTCGTTTATACTCCAAGCCATCAAAGCTATTTCTTACTAAGAAATATTGCAAAAATATTTGTCTAAGTTACTATCACACATTAAAAATAGTAATTTATTATATGATAGAAGAATTACACACATATTAAACATATTTTAAACCTTTCTTACCATTGCTGTACTGTGGGATGGAAGTTGCAAGAACATCTTGACCAGCAGGCACAAGTAAATGGAAACGAATCGTGCTAAAAACGCATGTACTTTCTCGCTCGTATTTTCACGCAAAATTATGCGAAAAGTACTCAAAATTTTCGAAAAATTGTACATTACCGTATTTCAAAATCTATCTTTTAAGATTATTTCATCAAGGGAAAAAATCTTTCTTTAATATTTTAGTTGTAGGAAGACTCCAAAAACGTGCTGAACTTGTGCAGTTTTCGAAAATCTGCGTTTTCAACGAACATGAGACCTTTACCATTCTCTTAAACGTCCTTCACACTATCCAACAACAAAATGTAATAAAAAATAATGGAGCCATTTTTTTGAAAATTTGGGAAGTGTCCCACGTGCTTCGTGTAAAGTACCCCAAAATTAAGTACCGATTTTACATTCAAGCGACCGTGACATCAGCCATATCCATTGGGGAATATCAATTTTGGAGAAAATAGGCTGAACAGTTTAGACGCTAGTGTTGTTCACGCATAGACGTTTTCAATTTTTCGGTAACAAGTAGCCACTAATCATGGATTCTGACTAGTACGCTACGTGTCAGAGGATTTTCCCCCCAAAATTTAGGAACTGGGTTTATCCACTTTTTTTTTTGTTTTTGTTTGTTAAGAGGGCCCTATAATAAGAGTTTGTTTGTTTTGCTGAAAATTCGCGCTTTTTTCGGGTGGCATTATATAACTCTCTCTACTCCGTAGTGAGAAAGTAAAAATAATACGTTGAGAAGTAAACTTTTATCTAGGAATTAAATTGCTGTATGAACAATATAAAAATGTTATAAATATAATTTTAAATAATAGTAATTTCACTTGTGAGACAAGAAACATTACTTTGCTGTACGTGCGTAACTTACCATTTTGTCTCCCACTTGTCGCATACTTTATTCGACATTTCTTTTTCGTATTTTTTGCTACACTCTGATGGGAACTTTTGTCTATTACTTGACAGAATTCTAAAAGGTATTTGATCCCCCTGTTTCAATTTGTACTTATCAGTTCTTGTTCAGGTTTTGATTGAATTTGCTTTAGATATTTCTGACTTTACTATGCTCACAATGTAGTTGGAAGATCCAAAATATTTGTCTTGTACATACCACAGTTTTCAATTACGTTTTGAGAACACTACCTGGCTTTTAGATCAACACCTGCTTCATTTCCTGATACATGGTGGTTCATGGCTACATTTTTTTCAGGCATTTCGTCTCATTGCCTTCCACAATTCTCCATGAAATTCTACTGTATGGAAAAGAATCACTCATCTTTTTAGTGACGCTGAACAAGAATTAGTGACAGGAATTACCACAAGCCATAATTAAATGCTGTATTCGTTCCGTTTACTTGCCGTGAACTGAATACGTCGACTTAAGAAGGGAAAAATGCCTGCTTGTAAACTATTACACCGAGTAACACTATAGTAACTGGTTTGTAAATGTAACATTTCCTACTAAAGAAAAATAATGTTTCAGATGGAAGCAGCACGTGATTTCTTCTCAACCTCGCTTATTAATTCGAAAATCTTGAAAGGACAGAATGTCTAGAAAACTTAAGTAGTATATGTGGCCACATCATCGCCATTTTAAGTCCAAAATGCCCACCTATACGCAAAAGTTGTCTTTTAAACTTTCACGTTTCTCTTTATTGAATAATTTGGAGAAATATTTTGTCATTCAACCTTCATGTGAAAACCATGCTATTCCTTTACGTAATTTGGGTTTCGTTATATTTGATATATTTACTATATTGTCACGATACAATTCACCAGCTTGCATGTATTGTATTAGAAACCAAGAAAACAATTCAAACTGGAAGGAATGCACTCATATTTCTTCAGAACGTATCCGAAATACGAGACGAACGTGAAAACATTCAGCGTTGAAATGCATGAAACAGAAGCTACAATAGGGTCAGTACTTAATGAGTCGAAATGACACCTTCCGGGTATGCTAGCTAAATTCGATGTTTTCAAAAAATATATATTTTTGGCACTTACATTTTTAACGTAGTGTAATCTCCCGGGATGTTCTGGATGCAGGATTGCAAGGCTAATAACACATATGCTCTTATAACACATTTAATGAACAATTAAAATAATTATGAGAATGAATATGAGCATGCACATGAATGATACTTTTCATTATTTTTCTTTGGGTCTAAATAGATCGGTTCTATTCCTGCCACAAAAAAATGACTTGCCACCTCATTAAAACTACACTTTTTTCATTGACAATCTCGCCCGCGTTTTTGGCGAGGAAAACGTGGGCGGTGACCCCAACTAGTAACACCGATTATGTCCTTACTGCTTTGTTGAATAGCGGTACGTCCCTGCTACCTCTAGGCGACCGCACTCGATGTGGCAGGTAGTTGTGACGAGCGAGGGTGGCTGTCAGCTGATTCTCGCCGGTCGACGGGCGTTTCCAGGCTGCATCTTAGTCCTTCCGCTAACAGTCCCTGTTGCTACGCACGCGCCCAAGCACCTTGTCGTGCCGTGTCGGGCCGATGACCCGTCCTCAGTGGTGACGAGGTTCCGGACACATTGCCGGCGAAGGCAATGCGACGATCAAAGCTACAGTGGCTGTCACGTAAGGGTGGCTAAGGCTTACTGGATGCCGAGATCATTTTCGAAGATCAAGTGAACTTGTCATCTGAGCCTTCGCGTAAATGTCTGAATTCGAAGCCCTTCGGTCATTAATTTGTGCACTCGATGCGCTCTCCTAGTGAGCCTCAAACTCGATCTCGATCACATCTCTGTCTCTATCAAGATCTCAGCTCGATCTCGATCACATCTCAGATTTCATCTGCCTTAGCGGCCCTGTCTCTCGAATAACGAAAGCTCGGAACTCCCTCCTTTCGCTCACATCCCAGTGTGTGATTGCTCGGCATCGACTTTGGAGGGCATTGGTGGGGGTCCTTTCAAACCAATGGCGTATTAAAAGGTTTACATAAAAAAAATTGCCGTTAGAGTTTCGGCGGCAACACTCGGACCCCACGCGCCTGAGGGGTGCGCTCTTTCTTGCGATCAAAGGAGTGCGACATACAAGCACTCTCCGGGTTGTTTTCAGTTACTCGAGAAGTTCGCGGCGGCCATTGCATATCCTTTTTCAGAACGCAGTTAACTTCTCGTAGCTGCGCGGTGCTGGGCGCCCGCCCCCCCCACCCTATTCGTCAGTTGTCGGTGGCTGCACGCGGTGCCTTTTTGAAATCTTTCTTCTTGGGTGAAACGTTTCGACCGGTGCGACACCAGACGCATTGGGCAGGATGGTTGTCATAAATAAACACGAGGCGGCTGTTTTTGGCGACCTTTCCGAGGGCTGGTGCGCAGAAACTTCGTTTCCCGTGAGGGAGGGTGGTCCTGCATCGGTCTGAGTTCCTCCCTCCTTTTCGCGGTCATAAATGCGCCCACACTTGGACAAACTGCAAGCTGCTGCGGTCGGCACCCTTGTTCTGTGGTGCGAATCCCCGATGCTCCTAACGGTTCAATTTGTCAGCATTGGAGCGTCGCAAAATCAGCACGTCTTCGTTCTCAGAGATGGTGTATCGTTACAATAGTCTGGCTCGAGACAGCGAACCGAGCAGTTCAGTGGAAAGCAGCTCTCGCAATTCGAAGCCAACTTCTCAGTATACTTCGTTCTCATCAGAACTATTTGTTCGTTTAGTTTAGTTATAAACTGTATTAAAATAGTTACATTAATTGTTATATAGACTAAATATTAAAACAAGTGGTGATACTAAAGCAAATAAAAGTGATAACGAATTTTCAAGTGTTGGGCTCGGCCATGCCATGGCCGAAGCCATAGTGACCGTAACCATAGATCAATTCAATGAAGTTTCCACAAAACAACAAATAATGTTCTAGCAGCAGCAATTAACAGAACAGCAAAACATAATAGAACGGCAAAAGTAGCAAATACTACTTTTAGGACAAAAGCTCTCACAAAATTATCAGCAACAGCAGCCTCTACAAATGGAGCAATCAGCAATTGTAGGAGAAACTCAATATATTAATTCAAGTGAATCTCAATTAAACGGTGCATGTAGTTCCACTAATAATAAAGGCAAAGATAATGCGTTGCAAAATAGATACTTATAGAAACAAAACGTAAAATGAACGATGATCTTGAAAAAAAGAGTCCGTGCGAGGGAAGAAAACTCAACTTACAGTGTCGTGACTGCGAACATATTTGGACCGTTAAGAACTCAAAAAAGTGATGAAGTGAACTTACAATCAACAGACCGACTAATGCAGATCAAACCTCCGCTTATATTCATCCCAGGCGTTTAAGATACAACTCAAATCAAGAACACAATCCAAGTTCTGAAATTGGAAGACTACACCTACAAATGACTTAATAACTAACGATGTAAAATAATGCCGGCTACATCCGATGCATTTCGTTTCCTTGTCAAACACTTAAAAAACAATAAAACTATGTCTTATATGTATCAAATGAAAGTAGATCGAGCATTTAGAGTTGTATTGAAACATATCCATCCGTCAGCAGACGTAGTCTTGCTACAAGGAGAAATAGAAAAACTAGGTCATAAAGTTCGAAAAATTTATAATGCAAAACACCGAGTTACCAAGACACAATTATCCAAATTTTTTTGTCGACTTTGAACAAGCCAGCAACACTGAATGCATTTACAACTTAAGTCACCTCTTTAGTTGCATAGTGTCATTCGAACCTGTTCGCAAGAAGAAAGAAATAGTCCAATGTAAAAGACCAATCCAACATACAAAGGATGCGTCATAGACCAATCTCTAACAAATAAGAGATTCTAGGAACTACGAATACAAGAAAAAACGCAATAAAAGAACTCAAATATTGTTCCAACGAAATGTCTTTCCACAAACAATTTCTCAAGGAAATGCAGTACAAGCTTCCACCTACAAACGAAGGCCATATGCCCAAACTATTTCTAACAAACAGCCGTCAGAAAAAAGTGACTAAAATTGTTGAAGAATCGTGTTAGAAATTCGAAAATCTTTTTAGTAAGCAAGCGGAACGCACGCTAATAAATCTCATATCCAAACTTGTAGCAAAATGACAAATCGGCTTTCCATCACAGCTTGGAATGCGATTGGTCTGGAATCAAGAAAATGAGGAGTCGAATATTTCCTGATGAATAGTAAAGTAGATATACTTTTAGCCATAAACCTATGAGCCATATAAGATTCCCGAATTAGACTACTTATACAGCAAGCTATCCTAGTCGAAAAGTTCACGGAGGTACTTGAATCATAATAAGAAATTCTATTAATCACCATGAAGTAGACAAATATTGTGAAGAACGCATTCAGGCAACGACAATCCAAATTAATGACTCATGTGCCTATAAGCATATCTGCCATCTATTACCCTCCTAAGCACAAAGTGAAACAGCGATTTCAAGTAGTTTTTTGTCCCTTGAATGGGATTCATGGTCGGCGGAGATTATAATGCAAAACATCGAGTGTGGGATTTCAGGTTAAATACAACTAGAGGTGAGGAATTGAATAAAGCTATTATATCCATGAACCTATCGTCCTATTCAACAGGGCAACCAACTTTCTGACCATCAGATACCTGCAAAATTCCTGACCTTATAGGCTTCTTTATTGTGAAGGGCATTTCCTCCAACTTCATACAAATTGAAACCTCGTTAGATCTTAGCTCAGACCACAGTCCTATTGTTATTAAAATTAGCTCACATACTTTCACTACAAAAGAACAAGTTAACTTAACCAACTCAAAAACTAACTGGGAAGAATTTCAGATGTATATTGAAGAGAATCTAATGGTTCAAATTTCACTGAAGGCTTAAGATGAATTAGACGACTCAGTTAAATACATAGCAAGATGTATTCAAGACACAGAATGGCATTCCACTCCAAATTTTAACACTAAAAATATTAATTATGCTAATTATATATAATTATCCTAAATGTATCAAAGAAAAATTCTACGTCAAAAGAAAATTAAAAATAATCTATCAAGAAACAAGGTATCCACTTGACAAAATAAATCTGAACAGAGCAACAAAGGATTTAAGATTGGCACGTCAAGAACGGAAAAATGTTGAAATAAATATCTGAAGAATCTATTTCTGAGTAAAGAATTAGATTATTCATTATAGAAGACAACAAGAAGGCTTAATATACCAATTCAACCAACCCCTCCTATATGCAAAGACGATGGTTCGTGGACAAGAAGTACTACAGAAAAGGCAACAACATTTGCCCAACATCTTGTAATAGTGTTCCAGCCATATCCACCCACTGACCCAGAAGCGGAACTTGAAATAGAAACATATCTTCAAACGCTCTTACAAATGTCACTGCCCATGAAGACATTCACATCATACTAAGAGTAGAGAAAGTAATACAAAACTTACCATCACACAAAACCCCAGGTTACGACTTAATAAAAGGTGAAGTGTTGAAGAAATTACTTAAGAAGGCCAACGTACTAGTAACATCAATATTCAACGCTATTTTAAGAACTGGGCATTACCCTTCTCAGTGGAAGGTAGCTCAGATAATTCGTATACCAAAACTCGGTAAACCCATACACGACGCTTCATCATATTACCTACAATCTCGAAGTCTTTTGAGAAACTGTTCTTGCAACGTTTAAACGTCCACATAAATGAAAATAATCTATACCTAGTTATCAGTTTGTATTTAAGAAATCTCACTCCACAATCGAACAAGAACATAGAATAGCAAACGAAATAAATAAAGGCTTGGAGGAAAACGACTACTGTTCAGCCGCCTTCATAGTTTTGATAAGGTGTAGCATACTGGTCTTTTATACGAAATCAAAAGCTCGTTACCGCCATAATACGTTGTCATTTTAAAATCATACCTCTCTGAAAGATTTTTCAAGTGAAACATCAAGAAGCATACAGCGCAATATTTCCCGTTTTGTCTGGCGTGCTCCAAGAAAGCGTGCTGGGTCTTGTCCTGTATTTACTATGTACAGCAGATTTTCCAACGGCTGAACATATACGCAACATATACGGACAACACGGTTCTAGTTTCTAATGAAGACCATGAAAAAGAATCAGAATTGCTCCGACAACATTTTAACAAATTTTCAACGGAATTCAAGAGGTGGACAATTCAATTTAATGAAACAAAATCTTCTCAGTAATTTTCACATACAAAAAGAAAACTTTCCCCTCAAATTACAACGATTAATAAATTATTGGCACAGGCGGATACCGTTAAATATTTAGGAATGCACCTTGACAGGCGTGGAAAAATCAGATAACCACAAAAAGGAAAGAATTGAAACTCAAGTTTTAAAAAATGTACTGGCTACTGGGGCGCAAATCATCTATGACTCTTAAAACAAGATTTTGCTGTACAAAGTACAATTAATGCCAATGGCTTACAGTTTCGGTCATGCACCACAACCGGTCCCCAAAGATTTTAGGGGACTCGCTTCCATTCTTTAAATCGTACAGCCTAGCTTCAGTTCAGCTTGCTTTTTCGGGTCTAGGTTCTCTAGCAAGAGGCATTTGCTACCGTGGTTCTCTCGTTTGAGAGTAAAGTTAGTACGCTTCCATTCTTCAATTTGTACTGTCACTCCTCAGTACGGCTTGCTTTTTCGAGTTTGTCGGGCCCGAGCAAGAGGCATTTGCTGCCGTGATTCTCTCGTTTGAGAGTCATTTTAGTTACGCTTCCATTCTTTAATTTGTTCTGTCGCCTCAGTGCGGCTTGATTTTTCGGGTTTGTCTGGCCCGAGTAAGAGGTATCCAATTATGGGGTACTGCACTCGAACATCGAAATTCTACAAAGATTTCAATCTAAATTGCTGCGTACAGTCGCAAATTCCCCTTGGTATATCCCTAATACAATCTTTCACATTGACCTACAAGTATAAATCTTTAAATAAACAATAAACAGTTTAAGTTGCAGATACCGTCGCAGGTTTGAGAACCACCCCAACTACCTGGCGCTCAAGCTACTAGACAACAGCCAAGAAATCAGACGACTAGCAATATACTCACCACTTGATCTCACATCCAGATTCAGCTGAGTTGCCACAGGGCAACATCACTGTTGTAATTATAAATTAATTGTTTTTGTATTAATTAAAATTCACCGAAAGTTCAAATTGTAGAACTAATTGTTAAGAAGAATTAAGAAAAAAGTTTTTAAAAGACTATAAATTAATAAAATAATAATGAAAAGTCATGAAATCACAATCTTGTGTCAAGAAGAATAAGTTATAGGGACATAAAGAATTCCGGAAGTGGAAATGCTTCGGGGCGTTCTAGTGTCGATACATAATATTAGCGTTTTTATTATCAGGATGTGAACGGAATAAGAAAAAAAATGTATAGACAATCAAGATGTACCGTACTGGTGTCTGTAAGGGCAGCACTATTGGTTCTGGGTACCATGTGTCAGTTGATGGAAACTTTGAGCTAATGGGCAACATGGGTAATTCTTCGCGCAACTTTTCTTGAACAATGCCTTGCTTCCCTCTCTAGTACAGTAAACAGTTAAAAGCAAAAGGTCGCAAATAGTAGTCCAGTAAATAAGAAAGAAGTAATAAATTGAAGGAATTGAGGAACAGTACCGGGAGATATTTCATTATAATATTCGTTGTATTTGTATAATTACTTTCGTGAGTCATCGTATCAGGATATTCGCGCGTTTAACTGTAAATGGTGCAAGATTGATCTCCGCGTGTACTCTAGGCCTAATGGTTACCTTCGAGATGCAAAGCATGTGGCACAATAATAAAGCAAAGGCGATGACAAACCGAGGACTGGCAGCGGGGCGTTGAAGGTTGTATACTTCCACAAACGTTAATGAACGTGGTAAAGCGACTCGGGCCGATAGACAAAGAAACGCTAGTGACCTTCACAACGCTTTCGCGAACGCGGCAGACTCCGCGGACCGCTGACAAGATACTGGAGAGGACAGAGATGAACAAACTTAATGAGGAAGCCACATGTACAATGTTGATAACATGGGATGCATCTCGCGGTGCGACTGATCAACAGCACAATGCCAAAGGCGGAGCCCCTAGACCAAAGAAATGGTCAACGCAGAGAGAGCACTAAAGGGTAGTAAAGGCTGCCTGAAGAGCATTGGATTCCCAAAGTGCGAGGGAGGCCCCCAAGGGAGGCATAGAGACAAGTCAAGGGGGTTGCGGGACCCATCAAGCCATGGTGTATGCGAACATGCCCTAGGACTGGGTGCGCTAAGAAGATATGAATTTTGTCAGAGTTGCCTTGTTGCATTGTGTGATTTGTGACATTAAATAAATAAATAAATAAATAAATACATAAATACATAAATAAATAAAATATGTTAAATATGGGCTTATTTTATGCTTAAGGATTGTGTACAACATTCCCAGTGTGTTATTTGCTATGTAGTATTGAGCAATTTGTGCGAGAAAGTGTTTTCAGCACTTGTTGCAATTAAAACAAAGTATCGTGACAAACTCGACATTGCTAGTGATGCACGTTGTGCACTTTCGGATACTCAACCGAGGATAGGGAATCTGGTAAAAAATGCAAGCTCATCCTTCTCACTGATTTTTCGCGTCCCCTGTGTCATTTAAATTTCAACTTGTAATATTCATTAGGCATGAATCGTATTGCATTTTCTGGACGTAATCTAAAAAACTCAACAAGAGGTAAAAAACATAATTAACTTGTAATATTGTAATGAGTAAAAAAATAAATGTATTGTTTCTCAATGTAACACTTGTTTTTATTCATTAGTACCAAATAAAAATATGTAAGGGGGTGTGGGTAGATTTTGCTATTGACAAATGGGGTGTAGTAAAATAAGTTTCCTGCTGTAGAGGAAGTCGAAATTCGAACAATATTCCCGGTCCTTCACGAATGGGGGACCGGGAGACGTGGCTCAGTGCATCACCTTATGTCACTGTGGTGCCTCTGACAGGGAAATTCTAGTTTCGAGTGACGACAATGGCAAGATTTTCGACACCAGCTTGTGAGGTAGGTCGAATTCAGTCGCTGTCTGGAAGATAATTCTAGAGGCCGGCTGCTTTGATCGGTTTCCGTGGTTTTGTCGATCAACGCCAGGTGAATGCCGGAGAAGTACTCTAACACGTACCGCGCGCGAACTTTCTTTCCTCTTCCTTGTCTTATTTTCAGCCCTTACACACACCTACGCTAACATGCACTACACTACCGCACATGCCAGGAGACCGATCGGGAGTTTAGAGCTTGTCCCAGATGGAGCGGTGCCCCGCTGGCAGGAGACACCTGGTTGTAGGAAACCCCGCCAGCCGACAGTAGGTCGGTGCCGGACCTCGCAATCCAACGAGGGAAGGTCACCACCACCTCTTGAGGAAAAAAATGCCTACGGTAAAAAATGCGTACGGTAAAAGGCATGTAAAACGAGAAATGACATTTGTGGAACATAATTTGATCTAACGGCGTCATGTTATAAGTTATGACCCCGAGTATTTCCGCTGATTTTGAAAGAATTGTAAACTACAGAATTAACGTGCTATGTTGACCGCTAGAATTTCATTATCTATTTGTTATCGATTTGAATGTAAATCCGAATTTAAAAAATTGTTTAGTGGAAAAATATTTATAAGGTTTTAAAAAGTATCTATGTTCCATGTTTTGAACAATTAAAATCAATTCTGCTCGAATTTTAATTTTATCATTGTATTTAATGTCGAATTATATTTAATCCCTCTTTAATGTAAAAAAATGTATTAAGTTTCATGTACTGATGTTCATTAAATCTATATTGATTGTAATTTAAACATTAAATTTAATGTACAAGCACATTAATTTCGTTGTAATGTACAAGGTATGTACAGTCATACATTCAATCTACATTTATTTTAAATTAAGCATTAAATTTATTGTTTAAATACATTAATATCATTTTAATGTACAAAGTACATTAAAATTCATCTACAGTCGAACATTAATCCACATTAAATTTAATGTAATATATGACAGTGTGGATAAGACTTCCGTGACCGGCATCAAACGTACTTTAAACGAAAAAAATGAATTTTGCATGTTATGAAATAGGGAACAAATTAATGCAACGGACATTACAATCGCCCTTAACTTTTTGGGGCAATGTGGGCCCGAGTTATTTTTCTTATGCAGATCGGTCTAAATGAGACTTTCTTGGACATTCTATTACATATTAGGAGATTTAGCTCTTCCAGAGATCCCTAGTTTACAGCATATGTGGTCAGAGGTGAGCAGTAACTCGAAACCGATGTAAAAATAATGGCCTAGAAACAATATTTCACGATAAAGTTAGACTATTTGTTTTTCAGCGAAAATGAATCTCATCGCTTTGCAATATTTTGATGTTACTAATGCACGATGTCGGGTGAAACATGCTATATCGCAAAGTTCAGAGGCTAACGGTTGAAGCTGGAATCCAGTATTTGAAATCTGCCGAATGTTCGCACGGATCTAGCTAGCAAAGGTTAAATAATATATTAATGAATTCCTTTTTCTTTTAAAACTTTTCTTGTGAATTCTTGTTTTGACCAGTAGTAGTACCCCATGAAAGCTGTGTATTTGGGAGAACTGAAATTTCAACGCATGTAAATTAGAAACTACACGCTCCTTTACAAAGTATATATAAAAAGATTATTTCTGAAAGTCATTGAAGTGTGCAACATGTATGCTTATCTTTATTACTTTCTGAATAATAATACGATTTCAATACGGTTATACAAAAACATTGTGTAAGTTTTTATTATATAATATTTGTGGAAGCAGGCATCTAAAACTCATTCCAATTGCACGAGTTTACTACGTTTATAAATTTAAAAAATATGTAACCCAAAATTAAATATTTATAAAAATGTAGGGAGGGAGGGGAGTATAATATATTCAAGATTGAACTTGGTGTGTCAGAATTTTATTTTTTAATTATATTTTGTAAGTAGAACAATGAAATATAAAACAATAATAAACCATTTTTTCAAATCAAAGTATCAAAAACAGTCAATATTTCACTGATTTCACCATCATTAACAATTGTGATCATGAAAAGTCAGGACCTCAGAATTTGGGACAAGGCTTCACTTCCCTTGATTTACGGATGACTGTATTCTTATGAGCTAATACGTTATTTTTCTTATACTAATATAATTTATTGACGGAGTACAAAACAATATTAACCACTGCGAAAACAAAGCAAGCCATGGCACGTGGATTGTTGATGTTGGCCGCACTTTTGTTGCCGATGTCCTTGCCTGCCAGTCCTTGTTGGTTGGGCTCGTCCACGGCGTTGTTGAGTTTGCCCCACGGGTACCAGGTGTGCGTGGGGTTGGGCGAGTGTGGCTGCTGCGGCTGCTGCGCGACGGTGCCGCCGGCGCTCGACACGTGCCACGTGCTGTGGACGGCGGTGGGGGCGGCGGGGGCGGTGGGCGCGGGCACGCCGGCGTCCTGAGAGCCCGCCGGCGACCACGTCATCCCGCGCCCGTGGCCGGGCAAGCGCGCCCCGCCGCCGCTCCGTGCGCGAGCCGCCCCCGCCCCCGCCCCCGCCGCCGCTGCCCCCGCCCCAGGCGCCTGCGCGTCGCCCGCCGCCGGCGCGGACGCAGACGCCGTGGGCGGCCCGGCGTCCAGGGCCTTCCCGGGCTGCCACGGGGGCGGCTCCTCTTCGTCTGCGAACCGAAAGATTGCACGGAGTCAAATTAGTGGACTGTTTTACCCACGAATTTTCAACCGGAGTATAATATTCGGTGTTAATATAGATGGAATTTCATTAGTACTCATCCCGCACTCCGCGACACTATCATCACTCTCTACCCACGTGGAATTAAATTCCTTTTTGAGGTTTGTTTTTAAGCATCCATTAAAAAAATACCTTTCCATAAATAAGCCTTTTCTAACTTCTGCACCACATCCCTCGCTAGTCTAAACACTTAGAACCACCTCTCTTTAGGTTCACATTTCAATCTGCACTTTTTCGTGTTATCTGTGTGTAGGTATACATTTTCAACAATTAAATTTCTGTTTCACAAAAAATATTAAATGATTAAAGAAATCGAAGTAGCATAAGTAAAAACAAACAAACAAACAAACTAACAGACAGACAAACAAACAAACAGACAGACAGACAGACAGACAAACAAACACACACACACACCTCCGTGGTGCAGCAGCGGAGGTCCTTGGTCTGTGCGTGGTTGCTGCGCCGCGCCTCGCCCCGACGGCCGGTCGGGACCACCCCCGCCGCTCCCCCCGGAGCCAGCGTTTCCCCCACCCCCGTTGCCGCCGCTGTAGACGCCTCCGATGGTGCCCGCGGCCGAACTGTTGAGCGCCCGGTTGCTAGGATCCAGGCGACGGGGGTAGCAGTCGTGCATATTCACTCTGCACAGATGGAAGAGCTTTAGCGCAAAGTATGCTTTCATTTACTGCATGAATGTTTCGTGAAGAAAAAGTGAACTTAGCGAACAGTTGAAATATTATGGCTAATGCCTGCTAAAAAAATATGCATTAACGTTTTCAGTGGTAAGTTACAGTTGCAGCTTAGAATAGCTAGTATATTTGGTGCCTGTTATGGAAAAGTGAAATCGCTTGTCTTTCTTACTCTGATCCAGCGCACTTTTCTTGGATGTAGGTGAAGGTTTTATCGAGTAGTTCTTGAGTGAAGGCCTTCACGGCTACGCCCTTGCCAGTTGAACTGCAAACTCGACTAGCTTCATCCAATACACAATCTTGGAATTGTCGATGGGAGCTGTAAATTGGTCGTAAAAAACTATTAATTCATTCTTCTACCTACAATTTTATTTACGCGCTACGTACAAAGAGCGCGGATGTAAATTCAATGTAGATAATCCATTGATGCAATAAAGATTAGTTATATCACCAGCATATTCGATTATTCATCTTGGATCTTATTTTGCAACTCATTTAATTAAAAAATACTACAATGAAATTGCATAATTGGAATCAAATTTGTCTCCTCACGCCGATAGCTACTGAACTCTGCTATCATCCTATTAGTGTTTTCATTTTTTGAGGATTTCGAACATGATATTAAATTTCTATACTACTGAAATAAAAACTTCAAGAACACGCTTAAGTTTCAATATTAATTCAATATAAATAATTTGTAAAACGTGCTTATTCACTGTCGTAGTGACAAAGAGCTATTGTTGAAAAAAAAAAAAATCAGCAATCCTTTGAATTCGACCTCCCCACTGCTACTGTTTTTACTGCTACGGATTTTGTGCCTCTGGTAATGCAATGACTGAATTTTCTTCATACGGAAGTTTTTACAAAGGTTTCGTTAACTTTCACGTATAATAGATAATTTGAGCTGTTTATGGGTCATTCCATATTAATTAACGCAATTTTTATTAAAAATTTACCTCACCATTTCAGATTCAGATTGAATTTGACACATAGATAGAATGAATGAAGAATAAGAAATCTACAAATTTTGAGTAAAATGTTTCTACTCGTTTGTGAAATACAGCCATGTAAATTGTTACGAAATTGGTTTCCCCGATAAAGTTTAAATTGATGTAGAACCTTTCCAAATTAAGATAGAGAGCTGGAATAGGTGCAGATATTTTATGGCCTTTTATATGATATAAAACACAACAGGGGCTAGATTTCAAAAGATTGTCGAATTGGAATTAAATATTTTACTTTTGATTTTTTTTCAAAATGTACCGCTTCAAAAAAATTGAAAAAATTCTGATACAATTCTTATGTGTTTCAACTGACCATGTAAGTATTAATTTGGAATCATTATGGGTACATATGGTAATCTTACTTACGTCACTACTTACTCACTATTACAATGCACAATATTTACTTACGTCATATTTCACTGATTTAAAATACATTTCACATCAAATTATCAGCCTTATTATAAACAAATTTTTAATTTAGTGGCTTTTGTTGGTGAATGTGTTATGGATATAAAGAGAGGCCATATAAAAGGCCATAAAGAAAGCTGTAAAATGACTCCTTTTCCAGGTCTCTATCTTAATTTGGAGAGGTTCTACATCAATTTAATCTTTTTCAGGGAACCCGATTTCGTAATAATTTACATGGCTGTATTTCACAAACGAGTAGAAAAAATTTACTCAAAATTTGTAATTTTCTTATTCTTCATTCATACTACGTACGTGTTAAATTTCATCTGAATCTGAGATGGTGAGGAAAAAGGACTGTTGATGTAATGTGGAATGACTCTTCTCTGTTTAAACTACGGATAGAAAAAATTACCAGCAAAGGGATTTTTCCTCGACCTCCCCAAGCACTCTTTCCACAAGCCGCTGGTACATAGTTGCACATGGGCCGTTTTCAGCAATTGTAGAATGAATGCAGAACGCATACTCCAAGTACTCTGAAACAGAAAGTGCCGCAAAACCGTTTTATTTATGATTTCTATATCCAAGTTTTGTTCTGAAATCGTTTGTTTTTTGTATCTGCAACGCAACACATATGATTGAAATATTCTAGAAGTGTTTTTTATAGTTTTGCGAAATAATAACATTCAATACTGGCAGTGATTAAAACTAGAATTTTCATGAGATTTTCACCAGCAAATAGAGCACCACATAAAAATCCTTTATGAAAAAATTGAGCGAATATGGATTATTAGAATTCGTGTTTTGGAGACATGGAGCATCAGAAAGCGTTTTCCCTCGTGGCCTTGACATACGAGGAAAACCAGAGTTTTTCTATTTTATTTAACCGTCACACTAAGAGCGTGCCAGCGCTTTGGTGTCGTTGACGCTGTGTCAACAACGTTGCTTGATGGTACACGCTAGTGCTTGAGTTTGACGTAACAACGACGTTGCTTTTGTTGTTCAAGTGATTTTAAAGTCCGCATCCTCGATCAATTATTAATATTAGAAAGTGTATACGTTCATTGAAATAATTTGTTATACCGCATGTTGAAAACGTTGATTTGAAGATATAGGCAAGGAATTTTAACACTACGAAATTTAAAAATATCTTCTCTATATACTGTTTTTTATAATGGCAATTTCAAGTGTTTATCATGGATGTCAAGAACGAAATAAATATTCCAGTCTGCAGTATACACTAAAATGTGTTCACAGTAGTGAAAATCATCTCATCACCGATGAAGACAGAATGTGTGCAAATCGAATATT
Source organism: Gryllus longicercus (assembly GCA_038098605.1). Taxonomy (NCBI): domain Eukaryota; kingdom Metazoa; phylum Arthropoda; class Insecta; order Orthoptera; family Gryllidae; genus Gryllus; species Gryllus longicercus. Next base: position 75,239 of record JAZDUA010001167.1, read on the forward strand.
TGATTTACTTAAGACTTGATCTTGTTATTTACTCTAAATGGGACAACATAGTGCTGACCTTACCAAGATGTACCGACACCGCTGTGCTACCGTAGTTGAAGTGGGACTATGGTTTCCACTTCAGTACAAGACATTCTTATTGGTTTAGAAAATCTGTTGAAATCTAAACAGATGAAGAGGTGACCATTTATAATTATTGACTAAAGGTAAAGGGAAAGCCAAAGTACGGCAAAACTATTTGCCATAGAACAATAAAAAATGGAAAACAGATTTGTCAATCAATGCCCTTGCATACCTGCGCCCTTTGAATGGAAAAGACATTGTGATCTTTGATCAGGGATATTTAATGTCCCCAAAGGAAAAATTTCGATTTGAGGGAACGCTATGTGCTAGACAAGTGTAAACAGCAAAGCTAGGAATGAGGCAGCATTCACGAAGACGGTCAAAATATTCAGAAAACACGACATTCACGGTCTTGGTCAAAATTCAAAGCTCATATCATTTTGTTTTCAAATTCTCGCCTAAGTGAAACCTGCTACACGTACTGGTAAAGCGCAAGAATATTCTCAGCTGGAAAATGAAAAAAATTGTGAATAAAAGGGATTTATGGATTAAGAAGTTTGCGATCAGAGGCTATTGATCGATGGGATGTGAGATAGTTGCCAAATATTTATATTATAATTACAAATAAATTGTTATTAACTGTCCAAACAAACAAATTGTATTGATTCCTCTAGTTTGTATCAGTTTTCTGAAGAGATCAAATATAATTTGAAGAAACACCAGAAAAATAAAATATATAGCAAATATATCTGAATGCTGAATTTCAATATTTGATAAATACGTATTTTTCATCCCTCTATCTGTATATGTTAATTTGGGTCAATCAGTGGCCACTTCAACTTAAATTAAATATCAAGAGATATTAATGAATAGAGGCAGACGTCCTGTGGATGGTGTCTTGTCTTGTTACTGCCTCAAACCCTACAATTACATTAGTTGCCTGATATGCTGCTCGGGAAAGAAATTTCCAGTCGTTTAATGACAGTTACGATAAAACAAATGGCGCGTCACAGTGTGAAGGTTAAAATACATTCGGAAGCGCTCTGGTTTTTCTCTGACAAGCGTCATTCTCAAGAAGAAGAAGAAGAAGAAGAAGAACAAGAAGAAGAAGAAGAAGAAGAAGAAGAAGAGGAAGAAGAAGAAGAACAACAAGAAGAAGAAGATGATGATGATGACGATGACGGTGATGATGTTGATATTCGGGATGCTTTCCGCGCTCCCAAAAATCACGACTCTATATTAGTTCAAAATTTCGATACAGGGATTTTTTTAATGGTGCTGGTGAGAAATCATGAAAATACGAGTTATAATCACTGTGAATGTGCCGTTCGCTTACACACGTCCAATGCCAAACACAAGACACACATGACATATCGTAACATAACACACATGTGGTCATAACACACATGACTTAACGGCCATCCGTGTACGTCTTCGAGTACACCGAGCACAGAAACAAACACTGCTAGAGTGCGATTTGAACAGAGAATAGTGTACCTCCTCAATGGTATATTATGCTTAATTACCCAAAAGCTGAACTGTGATTGCAAACTATAACATGCCTCCTTCGCTTGAGTACTCACCATGAAGGTACTGTGCAGCATCTCTTATTAAATTGAGGGCGTATGCCGCAACCCGCAACACCGGGATGCACGCGGGACTGTATCTTTTCTTCTACGTTAACTTTTTAGCTGATCGGTCCCTTTTAAAAGAATCGGCTTGATCCACAGCTTACGTTATACATATCATTCATAATCATAACAAAAAAGGGTTTTCACATAACTGCGTTAAAGATTATTTTCAACACCCGTGTTTTGATAAATACGTAGATTTTCAGTTATCAAATATCTTCCCGCGTCTCAGTAGCTGAGTTTTATAATCTTTGTCGTGCCCCAGTCCAGAAAGTCGAAATGCGACTCCAATATGTAATAAACGTGAAATTAACTGTTTTAAATGTAAATGTTGTAACAATATATATTGTGCAAAGGAGAAAATAGGCATGGAGTGATTTTTTAAAAATTCTTTGTCGATATCCTTCTGCGGGGATCCTTATTAAGAACTCCTTATTTCTCGGGACAGCGGCGAAGCACCCTGGTCGTAAGGGTGAGTGATGGATTTGAAAGAAGACGAGCGAAATTGTAATTTAACAGTGTATGTTTTGTTGATGTAAATCAGAAAACAATTAATTATCAACTTAATTTAATATTTTTGTAGTCAATAAGATCTTGATTATACTCATCAATCGCCGGTTCTTATTCGGCTATAGACCTCCCATCGACCCCTTGATTATCATTCACCTTCTTCAAAATTTCATCCATCCGCAGGTGAATTTCTGTTGTCGCCGGCGACCGAACACATTTCCACTCAATAATCCAGCCGAACTTCGATAAATGGTACTTCTATAACCAAACTACTTTTGTAAGACTCTTGCTTTTCCATTTTCCTTGAGTCTGAAAGCATAAATCTGTATTACTTCAAAAGGAAACATCCTCTAATTCGAAGTAATATTATAACAGCTTATTTTATTTTCTTCTACATAAAATATTCTGGGAATGACGACTTCTGGCCTACGACCATGATTCAACAATGTTTTGCATTCAGTGGCATTGTTTTCAAAACATGAGATTCCGGGGTACAGATTCTTGATCTTTGTATTTCCTCCCTATCACGATCACATACCGATGGATGCCCAGTAGCACCCTACAAACACCGCAAAAATGCATAGAAACACAATACATTTTATTGGTTCCACAGCATCGTCACGTCACGAAATGCTCATATGTGTCATGCTCACAGTTAGTCGCGCTAATCACTGGTTCGAATTTGAATTTTCGCTTCTGAGGGCTAATATGTATTCTGACTAAAATTTGTTTATTGCAGAAAATATCATTAGATTTTAGCATTTTAGTCTATTTTACCATAACGTATTTCTTTTAAGCCTATGCATGTCAAATGTTTTAAACCTCAATCACCGTAAGAAAAAACCCAAACCGGAAGCAGTATCCTTTCCCTCGTGTTTCGACTTATAGAGATTTGTTTGTATTTGCTTCTCTTTGTTGAAACCTACCGTTATTTTCTTCCACCGTGTCTTCAATTCGAATCAATCTACAGTGCACCATAAAAGAACCATAAAATATCAGAATCCAGCTGGAAAGTAGCACGATAATCTTCAGGTCACCTCCCAATACCCTTGTATGTATGCCCCTCTCCTTTTGCGCTTTTCTGGATTTTCTGTTCTCAAGTATCAGGACGGAGAGTGAATAAATTAGTAGACTGTAATGATGATCATATGACTGATTATGAAGAGATAAGCTAAGAAGCAAAAAGCTTCTGCGAATCACTCTCTTTGAAACAAATTTCACTTGCAGTGACCGGGATTGGAGTCATGGTACTGAGAGGAGGAAAACTGGAGGAGGGAATATAGAAATAAATTGAATGAATGGCGAAGTGAGATTATTTGTAATTGTTCCTGATGATGTCAAACACTAGGATAGGCTCGGAGCATTTATTTCTATGCACTCCTTTGACAGCATTATTGCAAACTTAAACAAATATTCTTAACTCCTTGATATGTTATTGGTTGCAAGAAAATGTTTATCCTCTATTGTTGTGAACAAAACTTCACTTGTTTATGAACGCCATTTCTTCGAAAATTGTAAACAATTCATTTACATTTGCCTGCCCTCGTAAATTTGATTTATTGGAACAAACTGTTTATTCGATTTCTTATTATTTAATATTATTGCGAAAAATAACTTCACGAATACTAATAAAACAACGAAATCAAACACTTGAAACAAGAGCACTTCGATGTCGACTAAGATCTAAAACCCTATGCAACTTGAGCCAGAGGTAAGATACATTTTATACTAGTAACATTTTTCAATAGATGTTACAATTTTAAACGATACATGATACCCTGAGTACCGATTCATAATTGTGACTCCATGAACTTGATGGGGATAAGACTCGGTCTAGAAGTGGGGGCCGCCGATGAGAATGTGCATTTCGAACCGTAGCGCGTAAATTGAAACGCAATCGCGAAAATAACGGGCTATTTCGTACAGTTCAAGTATTATTACATTTTATATCGGAAATGTTCGCTGTCGATGGTTGACAATGTGAAATATAACCCTAAAACGAATTAGACATGCATATTTGATTTGGATACCAGTATTATATTTGCTTGTGGAGCTGATAATGTAATTTGCTTTGCTACGATGTAATCGCAAATTTAGGGTGCTGCTAAATACAAAATGGTATCTTGAATTTTTTGTTTGATAGTGACAGTAATAAATATTTTTAAATAATTATGGTTAATTGATTAAAACGGTTCTATCAAACATAAATAATCTTATTCTTAAATAATCGTCATTACTTACTGCACTAATTTCCGACAAAGTACATTATATATTTCTAATTTTAAATCAACGAACCTATTTATTCATAGTAGTTTACGACATCGTAAAAAGCGATTAAGCCCTTTGCGATCTTTTCAACAAAACTCCGAATAATGCTATGATTCACCGTCATATATTGTAAAAGGAGTTTTCTCATTGGTATCTCTTATTCAGCTTCACAATATGGGAAAATGACCATAAATATATGTGCTGCTAAATATTACCCTTCTTGAAATTGTCTACACTTCATTTGTATATCAATCTCGATGTGGGAGACTGCTCTCAACTTCCTCCGTTTTGCTACCATTTGGAGATTATAACAATCCTTATGAAAAATCAATTATTAAATTTTTAATTCTTGTTATTCAAAATTGAATAATACATGTTTAAAAGAGGCTACAGCTTTAAAAAAAATTGAGTTACAATGAGTATAAAATAAAAACTGAATTAAAAAATAAATATATATCGATACATAGTAGTGTAGAAAATAACTAACTGTGAAATGTGGCCCTTATAGCTAGAAATACGATAGATTGCCCATTTAAATAAGTGGGCGAATCATTTCACAGCATGGATCATTGCATTAGACACCCAGGGATTCAATTCACGCGCCGCGTCGACCGCGCTCCGGCTTCTCCCCTCCCTCCAAAACTGCCTTCTTTCCACCACTTGCACTTTCGGCATTCTCGCGGTCAGATGGCTGGTTCGTAAATGCAGAATATCCGAGGGAGCAGGCGTTGTGCAGGCCTGTTTTGCAATTTCTTGACTCATTACAGGAATATTTAACTTCTCGTTGTAATTATGTATCCCGTCTGTGCATGGTCGTATCGCCTTTGACACTACGTTAGTGTGCATGGCTTTAAAAGTATATTTATCTTCGTTAACACCATGATTTCCATTTCATTATTATTTATACGGATATAAATATTTATAAGACGTTAGTTACGTCAAGACGTCGAAATCAAGGATCGAAACGTAGCGGCGTATTGAATAACTACATAGGATTGATTAATGGTTCGAGGTACGTCACTGCTATGGTCATTAATCCCGTTAGTTTAGTTGAAGCACAGGAGGTAGCGATGTTCCTTCCCCGGTGGATGGTTTCCTGTCTCGACACTTGTGTAGTCGTGGAGTAAGCGTGTGTGTAAGGAAGGGGTGAGGATAGGACGAGGAAGAGGAAGGAAAGATCGCGCACAGTCAGCGTGGCCCGTTTGTTAGCTCACCCTCTTGGTAGCGCAGCTCGGAGCAGAGGCGGTGCGCCAGCCCCACGGCGCTCTGCACGGCGCGCACGAACTCCTCCTGCTGCGTGGGGGAGAAGCAGCGCCCGGTGTAGTCCTTGACACAGCGCACGAACTCCAGCCAGCGCCTGCATACGACGCCACTTTACATAGTATTGTACTGCTGTAGCAACGGCGATTTGCCTTCACATTGATTGATTGTTAGTGATTCCAGGCGCGTCAACAACGGAGGTCTTTTTTCTGGGGGAGGGGGGCAAGAGCTTTAAGGAGCAGCCAACATTGATTTTTACCAAAATTGGTATTCTTCGATCGATCTGACATTGACGCGGCTCCTTGAATTTGAAGATTTTATTTTTGATTTTCGAGGGTACTCTAACTTCAAGGATATTTTCAAGTTTCTCAAAAATGGCTTCAAATTTTTTCTTCATTTTTTCTCTCAGAGCCAATAAAAATATAATTTTCCAACAAATTATTTTAAAACATTAAAGGTCTCAATCCAAAATGGAATTTTAAACATTGAAAAGTAAAATTTTATGACATTAAATACTGTATAAATTTAATATTTTTTATATTGTTTATTGATAACTTTTAAACAATAGCATAACAGCATGACATGAGTAGTTTATAATAGCGTGACAAAAAATGAATTAAATGTTTAGTATAATTTTGCATAATAATAATAATAATAATAATAATAATAATAATAATAATAACCCGTATGGTGTCCATTTTTTGTAGTATAGTAACATAGGATCTTCCCCTGACATAAAAGGCGACTTACAGGAGCAGGTGTCCGTTGTCCCTCCATCTAAAATTGATCCATCTTTCATTCTCCATTCCTTTTTTCGCTGTTCCCTCTATTCCTTTGCCAAAATGTTACCTTAGCTGTCCCTTGGCTGATTTCTCGATTCAGTTTCCAAAATATTTCCTATCCATTTCACCCTTTTCTTAATGTTTTCCGAAGACCAACCCTGCGTGGACTGAGAGAAAAACTTCGGCACCTGGGGACGGGCAAAGACACTATTGAGTGTCGGCTATTAGGGGACCTCAATGGCAATCCACCAAATCGAATACCTGTCTGTTCTTCTGGAAGCTGGTGGGTGACTTGTGTCCCTGTCTTCCGGGAAGGGGATCGGCCAACCAACTGGCAACTGGGAGATGGGGCAGCACCCGAAATAGCCACCCCTATGTTTTTGCGGGCTGTAGGTGCCTGAGCTTCGACCTCAGGGGTTGGGTGATGGTGCGGAAATGGGGCTCTGGTTCAGAAACGAGAGGTTTCCACTTTCGACTCTTTCCCGGTCCGCCGGTGGAGAAGCAGGTATGAGAAGAAGTCAATGGATTCGTGATGCATGCGACCCGCAAGTGCAACGCGGCGCTCCGAGTTCTGGCACTGGGCTCGCTGTGAGAAATGCGCTATCTTCTCTAGAGGATCCTCCTCATACCATCCGGGAAGGCGTGGCACTGCACCACTTACGGCGACCGCCATACAAATACTGGCGGTCACAGCTTCGGTGAGACGACAGCTCACCCCGCCCGACGTCAGAACAAACGCCAGCGCATGAAATTGACTAAGGAGTTAAATATCTCCATTATGCATGTGAACTTTCTGGCTACCAGGATTAAAGAGGATATGGAGGGATACAGGACACGAATGATTAGAGCTGCATCCGAATATACCGGTATCTGAACAGAGAGTGTGCGACGAGCTGCGCACCATCATTGTAAGGAACTTTTTCTCATCTGCAGAGATAAATAACATTAGGGAGAATGTAAGAGCATCCTTGGGTGTTGAGAATAGGAATGAGACTGATGAAGGATGAAGTAATGAAGACCCACAAGCTAATCAGGAATGGACTGATGAGACTAATTCTGATGAATCATGCCTCCTAGTGCCTTAGCAATTCTCTTGGGCTGGACATTACGTAGCCATGAAGGCATACTATCATAGTGTTCTCTTATTCTCCCGTCCATGGTACAAGAGAAAGTTGTTGGCCCTCCAATTCCAACTGGACTACGGCCTCCCGGTCCGGAAACTTTCTTTTATATGGACTTCGGCCGTGAAAACCTACGATGCTCTATAATGATAAAATGGTTCTAATTAATCGGTAATGCTAGGATGAAGATAATGGAGATGGTTAATATTTGTTTACTACGTTGATTTGTTTAACAGTTCTGCAAGAATGGGCCCGCGGCAAAATTTTCTTAAGGCTTCTAAATAATTATCGTCTCCAAACCGTACTCATGCACAGTGGTTTTCAATTATAGCTAAAATGCAATTTAAAAATGTAATATCGACTTCAGAAATTTAAAAACACAATTGGAAGTAAGAAAATAATTTCGAATAGAGTAATAGTCGAAAAAACATTTATTCCCTGCCTCTATAACTGCGTAAAATACAACAAAAATTTAGAAACAAAAATACAATAATTTGTGTTTTTAAAGCCCTTTTAGTCACTTCACCGTAAGACTTTGTATCAAGAGAACTGTCATCGCATCGACATCGTTTTTTGTTCGTCAATTTAAAAATGCTTCTAATATCGAATCAATCTATCACATTCTTGAGAAATGTTATTTATAATCATTTTAATTTTTGTTACGCATATCTAAAAATAACGACATACACATTGTTTTCTAATAAAACATGGGAAGTACAGGGGGATGTGGGGACTTCTGACGGCTGCTGCAACGCTAGAAGGAGGCTTACGTGCAAAGCGTCTTGACATCGGCCATGTTGTCGGGGAAGACGAGGTTGGCATCAGTGAGGAGCGGCGACGCCATCCGCACGCAGGCCAAGTGCTCGCCGCCGCAGCCCCCGCCCCCTCCACTGCTGCCGCCGCCAGCGCCCGCGCCGCTTACCAGCGCTTGGGCAGCCGCAGCACCAAACAGTACATCTGCGCAGGGGGGACGCGCGCTTCTTTATTTATTTATGTCAAGTAAGAGAATGTCTGAATCTGACATTTAGGGGAGATCTGACATTTAGGGGAATAGAACGATTAAAAAAACGATATGTCGCGTATGGAGGACGGGAAGACAATCTCCGCACATCTTCTAGAGCGTCGGAGTCCCTTTATATCTCTTTTGCTAAATGTACTTAAATTGTAAAGAAACGGAGCAACGAGTCTTGCAGCATGTGAATACAAGTATTTGCTCTCCTGTAATGGAAACTGTTGTGGCCTGTGGAAGCAAAAATGCTGGTGAACAAAAACACACAAAGTAGCACACACACTACTCAAGAACAACACTTCAATTACGCTTGTATAATACTGAATAATGAATTGAATATTATCAATCAATCAAAAATAATCGTCCTAAATATTTCAATAACATACTCTAGTGTATCTTCCTAGGAGTTAAACTGTTGCTCGACGTCAGCTTTGTTGTAAACAATGACTAGGGATCGGATTATACGCATGTAAATGAATATTTTTGCATATTTTTGAGATAATTGCATATTTTTAACAATCTTGCATATGTTAACATATTACTATGTGTAAAGAAATTTGACTCAAATTGCAGTGGAAACTTCTTAGAAATCGTTTTTGTTTGTTCCATTCTTGGGATACCAATAATGTCTTCGAGAAATGACAAGACCAGAAAATTTCGTCTATTCAATTCTTGTAACAAGAACGTTGTGTATATTCAAGTAGGGTTGCAACAAGAAGAAGGTTCTTTCAGAAGAATGATGATGATGGTCTAAATACGAGTATGTTACATTCTTTAATGGCACGATTAAAAAATTGCCCACCATCGGTAGATGTTGAAAGAACATTTTCAATTTATAAACATATGAATTCAGATACGAGACGTATTTTTTTGGTTGATAATATTGAAAAACATGGTAAAATGTTTTGCAAATACTTCTGTCTCGTTCATTCACAAGTAATCTATCGTTGAAAGTAATATTTAATAATAAATGTACTGTATTTCAAAATTATTAATACGCTTGTTTTCATTTTTAATCCATATTTCCTGAAGTTTTATTTCCTACATATTTGCATATAATTTGGCGTAAATCTCCATTTGCTATTCACATTTTAGAAAAAAATGCATATATATGCGCATACTTTTCCAAAAACGCTTGCATATAATCCGATCTCTCGCAATGACACACTGAGTATGAGAATTCAGTCGGTAAGCGCAGTATTAGAAAAGACGAAATAACAGATATTTGCATTTTTCAGCCAAAATCAAAGAGTCATTGTTCTTGAATTTTCCCCGAGGTCCAGGGTAAGTAACAAAACCACGGATACCTCCCTGATGTCTATAGGCGGCATAGTTTTCTTTCAATATTTGCACGCTCGAAAAATTAGTAGTATAGATTTGCACCGGCAAACAAGATAGCACAGAGCAATGTTGTTTTACGATATAAAATACTCCGAAGTGTGAATATTTGTATACACATCTCGGTTACTTTTGTTTTATTTTTTGTTTATCAGCAAAAAAGCTTTGAAAAAATGTATTGACGTATGCGAGGAATGTCATTCATTCAGGGACTATTTAAATGATTGTTTATTGATATTATGAAAACAGGAAGAACAATGCATGGGAATCTGATATTTGCGGGGGATTAGCAACAATGCAATGATACACAGACGAGATTAATACGAGAAACATTCAACTTCACGACTAAATGAAGTATTCCCACGAAACCTCACCTCAGTTGTGAGACCTAAAGAAATGACGTACCTCCCTTCCATTTTGGAGAGGCCTTTGCTCAGTTCGTGAGTGTTTATACCTTTCTTCTTATTGTTATTATTATTAAGCGTAAATATGTTACAGTATGTAAGAACATTAGAATTGACTCACTTTCTAAACGTCACGAGTCATGAGCTGACGCATATATAGCGCCCAATAGATTGCACTTTTCCCACACGTCATATACAGTTTTTTGACGTTAAATAAGTGTAAATGAATTCACAAGGATTGTTGCGTGCGCCTGGGTCCGTGTCACTGGAGGTCACCGTTACTTTCCGAGGAGAAAAATACCCTACCCAAAGCTGATAATTCAGAACTTGACAGACAGTGCCGTGGAACACATTCTTTTCCTTGTGACGCATTAGAACATATGCATTCTTATCAGTAGTCAAATTTTGACACATCAGCAGAATATTCTTATTGTTTTATTGTTTGTTCAGTTCTGTTATTACTGTTCATTATAATGGCTGATAATCCAAAGATACAAAATAAACCAAATCCACACCTTCGATTGCCCAAATTTTATAATGAACTTATAATTTATAGTGATGTGTAAATGAACGATATGCCATCATGAACGGTAGGCCTGAACTACATGACATCGTGAGCTGACGTGGCAGTTCCGATGAATTCAGGAGGATTGTGGCGTGTGTCTCGGGCCCTTCCACCCGAGGTCCCCGATCCAGCGGTCCAGTGGTCCGGCTGCAGGGTCTCTGACTGTCCTCGATGCGCGACGGAGCGAGCTGATTGGTCCCCTCCCCTCCCTCGTTCGCCCACGGCCTCTTCCGCCGAGCAGAAGCGGAAGCGGAAACAGTGGGCACCCGCGATGTCAAGCGCGTCGCTCCGAGGGGGGGGGGGTGAGGGGCCCGCACGGGTCCAATCCATCCCACCTGACCCGTGCCCCTTCGTGCTCCGGGAGAGCCGTGCTCGACAGAAAGACGGCATTCACAGGCAGGGGGGTCGGCTGAGGTAGCTAAGGGCATCATCTGATGTCATTGCAGGGCGTCTGACCGGGAGGTCCTCGGTTCGATTCCCGACGGTGACAGGATTTTCGACACTAGCTTCATAGGTCAAATTCAACTGTTGTCTGGAGGTGAATTCTAACGACTGGCTTCTCTGTTCGGTAGTTTTCCGTGTTTTCTCCGATCAACACCAGGCGAATGCCGGGGCAGTACCGTAACAAACGGGCCAAGGACCGCACGCAATCGTTCCCCTCTTCTTTGTCCTATCTTCACCCCTTACTATCTCTCTCACTCTCTCTCTCTCTCTCTCTCTCTCACACACACACACACACACACACACACACACACACAACACACTTATATGCACTCCACTACCAAACACGTCGGGAGACCGGGCTTAGAGCTTGTCCCACCCGGGGCGATGCCCCGCAGATGTGAGATACCTGTTTGCGAAAAAACCGCGAGCGGACGTGTACTCGGCGCCCGATCACACTATCCAGCGGGGGAAGATCACCGCCGCCTCCAGCAATAAAACATGCACTGCACTTGCGAGACTAACGACCGACAGTGCCGCGCCCGGTATGACTAATCAATCTATCAATTAAAGACATGGAGCAGTTGCTCCCAACCGGTGGGTCGGTGAAATGCCTGTCGCCATCGGTGTCTCTGGTACGTGAAGTTTGGCGATGGATATCAAAGGAAGTGTGAGTGTCTCCGAAATTTTTGTTTAAGCCAGAGTAGTTTTATTCAGTAATAGAAAATCACAATTTTTCTGAGAATTGTTGGTATTGAGACCCGGAGATATCCACGATTAGTTTTCAAAACTTTGCAGAATAAAATAAATAATTCTATTACCACTGCTTTTGAGAATAATCATATTACAAAAATGTATGATGTTTTACTTAATAGATGTCGAACATTGAAAAAATAGTTCTTCCTTCTTACTTACTCTCTACTTACTTCTTACTTAACTTCTTACATCTTCCCCCTCCCCCTTTTATTGTCTTAACTTCCCCTGACTCTCAAAACTCATTATTTCAACCGCTCTCACCAACGTATGCTAGACTGCTGAAAGGGCTTGTGTCTGTTGTTGACACGAATTTACTATTTATTGTTTCTTTGCAAAAAAGAAACAATAAATACTACAATTTAAAACGTTTCAAATTGATTTCGTAATAACAAATTAATAGTTAAAGAAGGAAGCACGGTTTCAAAGCAGTTTAGCTTTTCAAACAGACAATCGCATGAAAATTAACAATGTGCAATATTATTAATGCACAGATAACATTATTGGGCCTCTCAATTCAGCCAAATCTGAAATGGAACTGAAAAAATATCTAATTTCCCTTTTCCAATGAGGAAATTTTGAGATTGTCTCTTGTTTTGCTTCTGGAAATAAACGTAGCTTAACTATGGGTTCGTCTTGTTGAGTTCTCGTTTTTCCTGTTGTGATAGGAGTAGAGCTGGGGATATTTGCTACTATTTTGTTAGCAATACTAAAAATCAAATCTGTAGTTTGCTTATCAGCTATAGTCAGATTGTACTTCTCTCATTTACGTGACATATAGTTATTACTGTTCTTTCACAAAAATAAACCAAATCAGAGACGTATCAGAGTACATCTTTCTATGTTGTAATGTACCATTATTTTCACTGAACCATTTATGTATATTTACATTCGTTCCCATAAAACTAGCCATATTTGTAACAGTGGCGGTTTCTCAGGGGAGGTAAGAGAGGAATGTCCTCCTCACACATTTTCTTGTGAATGAAATTTACGAATACAATATTTTCTTTGATATAAGAAGGAAAATAATTTTTTAACTTCATATTTACCTGAAATTGTCTTAGATCGATCGCGCGCTTTTGAGGCGACGCGAAAACTCAAAATCGCTTAGAGGAGGAATTCTCAACGTTTCTCCTCTCGTGTAGTGAAGGTCCATATACTCGTAGCACAGCGCTGCGGCCGCAAGAAGAGGAAACGTATTACAATGCATCTCTACGACATGAAGGGAGGATATCCTCCTGTAGAATGCAATCTGTCTGCTATCGCTGGCGCGGATCCACGGAGGGGGGATGAGCGATATTCCCCCCTCCCCAAATTATTCAGTAACTATTAATTTCAACTTATCACGAAACTTTTAAATAACTAGTGGTGCTAAAACAGCACGAACTTTCTCGCCCGTATTTTCAAGCAAAATTACACGAAAAGTACTAAAATTAAAAAAAAAATGTTCACGACCTTATTTTAAAATCTATCTTTAAGGAACATATTTCATTAAGGTAAAAATCTCCATCCTTAATACTTGTAGGAAGTCTCCAAAAAATTCTGAAATTTTGCAATTTTCAAACAATCAGAGTTTTCAACGAACATGCTATCTGCGCTATTCTCTTAAACATTCTTTCATTTCTCGTGAAAAAATAATTTTATCTCGAAAAATAATTTTCAAAAAAGTCATTCAAATTATTTGAAAAATGTCCCAGGCGCTTCATTTAAATTACTCCCAAAAATTAAAATATCGGTTTCAAATTCCAGGGGCCGCCAGATCGATTGGAGAATATCAATTTTGGAGAAAATCGGTTCAACGGTTTAGCAATGCATAATGCAAGAGAGAGGCGAGGCAAGTGAGATGAGTTGCAGCTTCTGCTCTCACTCAACCATGTGCTTCCCACCGCCTCACATGGCTGACTTCTTACTTTGATGCCTCCAAACGTTTTGCAGTTTTTAACAGTTCCCCTAAGAAGGGAAAGTGAGTATTTTTATTTGAAAGATCTGAATTTTCGTATGTAGATTTTCATTAACATGAATTGTGCACTCTTTCTCGTCAGCGAATTTTTGTCTAATTTTTCTGCAAGGAGGCTTTAGTAGTGTCTCTCTCCTCGCAAATAACACCAAAATAACGCCACGCATGACGCACAATCCCCCTCTATCTTCCTTCTTTTCTTGTTCGCGGGACTCCCCTCTTTACGAGAACGTTTTAACATTAGATTCGACACGGTAATTGGTATCGATGCTAATGTCAATAGAATATATCGATACATTAGTGGCATCGAATCCCATTTAACATTGCTAAATATATCAGTTGATATCAAAGCAGGAATTTAAAAGTAGGAAATGATAAATGTTTTTGAATAAGAATTTAGTTTCGGCATTTTTTTAATATGTGATTGCCGTTTGTGGTTAACAAACTAAATTAAAGAGTCCTTCAGACAGAATACTTAAACTGAATTTTTAAATAGCTCTTCCTTGTGAGAAACAACAAAATTGCAATTTCACCCTCTGTTAGATGGTCATAGAAGCATTCAAAATAGCAGCTGGTGATATTCAGCGAGTTCTGTTTTGTACTTTCTCGCCCTTTCTTTGTAAGAAGTAAGAAGAGAATGTACTGTAATCGCGCGCCGGAAAATTGTGAATTTTCGACAGTATGTTATTGCTGGGACCTGGTAACGAAAAAGTGGATGAATCTTGTTCCTATGTATAGTAAGTTACACCATCTAACTCGTAATCAATTGACGGCCAAGCGTCTGTCCGTTCTTCCGTCTGTCAAACGTTTTCTTTAAATGATCTATACAATTTTCTATAATATATTAATAATTAATGTGTGACGTTTGAGAGCGCAAGAGTAATTTCCTATTTAAAGAAACACAAATGGGTTCGATTGATATTTGGCGGATCTCTGGGAAATATGAGGAAAACATAAAAGGAGATCGTTGGCCCGGAAGCAATTATAAGCGCATTACAAAACCTACTTTTTGTCGTAAAAAATAAAATGGATGTAAAGTTAGATTCCACCAACATGGTTATTTAATTATTAAACGCACACTCTCGTGTAATTGGTTTTCTCCTCCCTGACCAGGTCCACGCATTCTACGTTTTATTTTTTTATTTAACTATATAGTTTATATTTAACTATTTTCATTTGTAAGGAATTATGACATATTAAAACAAAAATTAGTATGCCTACATTTTCTATAGTGTTTAGTCTCTTATGCGTTTATTCTCTTCGTGTTTTGTTTCTTATAACGTTTAGAATAATAAGCATTTGATTATCACGTTATTCTTGTAAGCCTCTCACTATTAATCTAGGAATTTACCTTGTCTCTTGATTAACGAATCAGTGGTTTTGTCAAGAATGACTTACGGAAGGGCGGGAATATATTTTCAGCAAACGCCGATGTCTTTAAGTATAACACTCGACGTAGTAATCATATTCATCAGATAACGATATCAACAGCTCACTTCGAAAGAGTCACATATACATTATTTAACAACACTTTGCAAGATGACATTAAACGATTAAATTAGATACAAAATTTTAAGTTCATAGTAAAATTTTACTGCTGCATAACAGTTTCTAGACAATTAGAGTCTACACCGAGCATCAAAAAGGAAAGTTATAGTAATTTTAACAATGATATTTAATGCATTATTTACAATTTGGACTGTATACTGTAATGTGGACTGTAACAAGAAATGCAACTCAGCTTCTTGGTCATAATCCCCATCTCGATCAGGTTTTTCGTCCAATTTCCCTGATCCTTTCAGCAATTGCAGAGATGACCTCTTGTTTTGCTTCTAGACGTGAAGGTCACTTCATTATCTGTGCAAGTCTTCTAGAGTTTAGTTGGAAGTATAGTTATTCAAATAATCTTTCTTCACGTTGTCGCGGGAGGAAGCATTATTCCTTCACGAAGTTCATGGGGATACGAGCCCAAATTTAGGTATAAATGATTTGCCTTTGGAAATAAATTGTATTACATTGGAGCGAATATTTTGTTAATAATTCTTGCTAAAACGCTCACTTCTTTCCGTATTCATAATTAAACTTGTTTGTGGCTTAGGGTAGTGATCCCAGAATAAAGAAAACGTGCACAGAATACACTTCATTCCGTAGCACACCACACCCGGTTTTTAACTTGTTTGACGCAAAAAATAATCATTGTTTATGGTTTTTAGCCTGATGAATTCGATTCCTCTAAGCTGTGGCAAAAACTGGATTACTTTTTAATTGCCTGATTATGTTTTATTCGATCGATAGTGAATAAACCTTATGTTCACTACTGTGGTCAGTGTGTAATCAATTGCCCACATAACATATTAAATGTTCAAGTTGTGGAACCCTAGTAGCATAAAATAACTAAAAGAAAGCTTCTTTTTGCTGAGTATACGACTGTTCTTAAAAAAGAAATAATAAATAGTACGATTACAGATGTTTCAGATTGTCTCTAATAACAAATTAATAGTAAACGAAGGGAAACGGTTTCAATGCAGTGCTGCATTTCGGTCAGCCATACGCCATTGAAAATGAACAATATGCAATTGGCTGATGTTCATGTTACAAAATTTGTTGGATCTATTTATTCTATCAAATCTCAAAAAGAATATATATATATATATATATATATATATATATATATATATATATATATATATATATATATATATTGCATATTGTAACTTTGAAGTTAAATATTTGTGTTTTTTTCTATAAAAAATGGAAATAAATCATTTATATCCAATTATTCTTTCTTGAACCCTTTGTAGTTATTTTGAGTGCAAGAACCAGATATATCCAACATGTATTTCTCTAATTATTACCTATTTCTCCTGAGGCCATTGCATTTAAAATTCGAGCAAATGCTCACATTGTACCCTTCCTCCACCTTGCACAAGAAAATGTGATGAATTTCGTATTTAAAGTAATGTAAAATGTTTTTTCTCGTTTTTCTCAAAATTGTACTTTTAGTTACTATCTGGTGCTTGCACTCAGGTCTGTCGTTGTCCCCCAGTACCTTTCAAGTGCTAACCGGAGTGCATTATCGCCCACGTGTGTAACCAGTGATATAGAATTTGCATCTCATGATGTGAAATTAAAGGAGGTTGGGTCTTAGCAGCCTGCGGCACACCACACAGTTTCTTGGCACGCCCCAGAGTGTTTGTTGCAGTTGCATGTGCGATGCGTTTTCAACAAGCGGATTTGCCTTGACAGGTTTCGTGAATATTTGAGAAATTTTAAAAATTAATAAAATGTAGCAAAAATGTTTTTATAATAAAAAATATTGGTAAATAAAAAGATATTTATAATAAAAAAGTCGCTTAAGGGTTTAATTTTAATAGGTTAACTTAATTTTTGACAAGTTGGATTTAAAAGTTATTTTAAAATTGTCCGTTTTTATCGTCGACCTATGTAGTACACAATTCAGCACACTTCAGTTCAGTAGTAGGTCTAAAATATTTTTCATTTTAATTATTTGTAATTATGGAAATAGTTTTAATGACAACTATTCGTATTTGGATTGAATGATTAATTGATTCGTGGTACTGCTACGGTCATTAGTCCCGTAAGTGTAGTGCAGTATATGCGTATTTTCCCTCGGAATGTGGTAGTGATTTTCCCTCGTTAGTTGCTGAGATACGTCGCTTGTCGGGTAGCGAGGTTCTTCTCAACCAGGTATCTCCCACCAGCGGGGCACCGCTCCAGCCGGAACAAGCTCTAAGTTCCCGCTCGGTCTCCCGGCATGTGTGGTAGTGCAGTACATGTAAGCGTATGTAAGGGTGAAGATTGAACAAAAGAAGATCGCGCGCGGTCCGTTGCCCGTTTATTAGGGTACTGCTCAGGCATTCGCCTGATCTTTTTAGGAGAATCCACAAAAACCGCCCAGAGCAGCCGACCGCTAGAATTATCCTCCAGACAGCAACTGAATCAGACCTAGCTATCTAGCTAGTGTCGTAAATGCTGCCACGGTCAGGATTCGAACCTAGGACCTAGAAATATTTCCCTACGAAGATACGTACAGGCACGAAGGCACAGGAGTAACATAAAAAATATATTCGCGTGCAAACATTTGTTGCCTCTTCAAATTTGATGCCATGCCTACTGTATTAGTGGTCTTCGTCTATTCCGTGTGTACATGCTCTACAAGGACATCATGAACATATTTAGTGCTGGAGGTTTGAATTTTGAATTTGACGTACAATGGCAAGACCTGCCAGGGAAACGAAGTGTAAAATGAGCGAGTGTTAAAAATAAAATTAATTGACGAAAGGAAGACCATCATAACAAGAAAAAAAGGAACTGTCTCTGTTATTGCGTGCAATGATCATACCTCTTCAGTTCTACCATGATTGATGTTGGGGCAGTAAAATAGGAAGAAGTCAAGGAGGTGTCAAGGAGGTTGTAGTTGATAGACAGAGGAAGGTTTGATCCCCCCCCCGTTGGACTATTTTCTAAACCGTTCTGTAGAAATTAGATGACCGCATAATCATTCTCATCACTTTTAAATTCTTTGAAACATTTTACTGCTTTGTTCAAACCTTACTCTCGATATTTAGTACACCACACTTCATACGAATATCTTATCAGATAAACCCTACCGATAATTTATGCGCGTATAAAATTACTCAGTTTAGCAACGGTAAACCTTCACAACTGAACGTTGAATCATGCCATTTATTTAAAGGGGGGACATGGTCGATGAAAGGAATTAAGGCGAAAGAACATTGGTAGAGGAGCGAATAATGTGGAGGCTAAAAGCAAACACTGCTGAACAATAATGATTATATCTGTTCAAAATTTCGTTACGGGTATGAAAAACTGCATCGTTCCCTCGTGTGCTTGCTGAAGACGCAGTTGACAAGCAGCGAGGCGCAGGAGCACTACTCACGCAGGGTGACGAAGGCGCGGAGGGCGCGGGCGACGGCGCCGGTGTTGGCGCGGACGTTGGCGCGGGCTGTGGCGCGGGCTGTGGCGCGGGCGGTGGCGCCGCCGACGCTGGCGCGTTCCCACAGCGTGCAGCGCGCCGGTGCCATCTGGATCTGGACGCTCACTGACGGCGGCCGGACGCGCGGCGTCGGGCCTCGCGGCCGTCGACCGCGGCCACCCCACCCCATCCCACCGCCCCGTCCCGCCCCGCTGCGCTTCAGCCCTGCCCCGCTCGAGAGGCCTTTTTTATGAACGGCTGGCTAAAGCATACGGATAAATGGAATGTGTACGAAATGTGCGAGTTTAATTAAGTAGGTGGGTACGGCAAGGGAAGTCAGTCAAGATGAGCCGTAACCTGTAGTTGGGTGAAATGCGTCGGAAATTTTACGTGGACTGAACGTAATGATTTTTTACTACATGTTAACCAAAAACAGAAGCTACGCCGTCAACCTGGAAATGGACGAGCGGAGAGAGCGTAATTGAACCTATCGACTTGGCGATATTTTTTAAAAAGATAACCCACTACCTTAAAGCAATCTATTACCTATTACCCATTACACAGTGCACTCCACACGTTCCATTTATCCATTTGCTTCAGGTGTTTGTCGAAAATCTCCTTGACCACTACAGCCCCCATCGCAGGTTTGTCATCCGCCATCCGTCCCGGCAAACCACGTGTGGACTGTGATGTATTTAGAAGTGGAATGACCGACTTGTGGTGTACTCGAAACCGAATTCTAAAGAATAGGAATCCGAATAAATGTAGCTTCATTATATACACGTTTTGTTGATCTCTCTTTTCACTAGTTGCTGTAGAAGGGGATGTGGATTGTCATTGTGTCAGCAATGCTATAAAATCAAATCTGTAGTTAGGTTGCCGATGCAAATATGTTGTGTATTAGTCGGGAGCGAACATTTCTAGTTTTCAAATGTTTCCAAACTAGCTCTATTTGTATCTTTATTCATTATTTAACTACGTATAGTAAAAAAATGGGGTAGTTCTTGAGTTCAACAAAAGTGTGCTTTTCCACCATACGTCGGCTACAGTTTTTACTGATTTTCACGATAAAAATGTGCTCTTAATATCGTAGGATACGTGATGGCTCTACTCGCCCGTATTTGTAGATTTTTTTTGAACCGCATCCTGATAGTGGCTACAGACACCAAGCTTCCCCGTCCAGGATTGTATGTCGCGTATCCGCAGCTCAGTGGCCATCTGACTGTATCACGTCCTATCCGTTGCTCGCCTTTGTCAAGACGAGTGTGCATCGCTACTCGGCCTGTGGAAATTCAACAAGATTGTCCTGTATTTCCTGTACAAAAGATCAGGATACGGACAATCATGAACCCGTATTCTGCAGAAAATCAGAAGACAAAGATTCGCTTTAAAGACAGTTTTCTGCATCACTTTGTAAGCTCGGGCGGTCGGATTGCCCTTTACGGATAAAAGGGTTTGGCCTCCCGAACAGGAATGGGTCCCTGAGAATACCTTGAATTCGGTCCATGGCAAATTTATTAGACTCACCATAAGTGTTTAAGTCCGTATTTATAGTTTAATTATTGTGGACATTGTAGTTAATAAAAACTACATTGAATGATAATGTCTCACATTCTAACTTATAATTCACTTGTAACTGCTACAATGATATTGGAACCTGGAAGACATTCACTATTCTGGGTTCAGGTTTGCAAATGTTTTTTAGGAAGGTGTAAAAAGGATATTTGTTAAGAATTCTAGTCCTGAAATTGGGAGTTTTTGGAAGTCGAAGATTTCTAAAAGAGTTGGAAATTGTTTCAATTTATGAAAGAAAGTATTTGCGAGGTACAGATGTAATGATCAACAGTTTCCAGATAGAATTCGGTTTGAAGTTATATATTACTTACATACCAGGGAGTATTTGCTTTAATCTAGAATATTTTTTTATATTTTTGATAACTAGTAGTTTCTGAACATTTAGTTCATAACTTAATTAGTTTTGAACATTAATTAGTTTAAAACATTAATTAGTTAATTAGTTTTGACGAAAAAATCGGACATACGTATAATTTGATAGATCTGAGAATAGTTTTGTATCTTGTGTGTATTTTGGTTTGGCTTAATTTAATTTTGATGTGAAAACTTCAATTTAGTTTTGTATCTAGCAATATCCCTAAGTATTTGACTGATTTAGAGGACCATTCCATTGGTTTACAAATTATTTACAGTAGTAAAAACTGTTTCGTCAAGCCCAACAGTTATCGGCATAGCAGTCATACAATTCTCAATGGCATAATATTAAATCATGCTTGTAGCGTCCGTACCTGTGGATTACGGTTTCAGAGATAAATTATTGATAAAACATTCATTAAAAGTCGCTCATATTTTGAGCAACATTAAAAATACTAATAAAACCATTATTTTGTTTCTTTTGGATGGCGCTACAGTTCAGTTGGGGGCTTGACCTAACATCTGCGTTATCACAGTATTGCCGGAATCTTTCGCGCAATACTAATTCTTTCATATGAGATATACAATTTATAAAGACTGGCAGTATTGTATTACATTGCCGTTTTGTATATAACAGAGTATTCTACAAAGTGATAGTTTGTTATATCATAAAATATGACTCATTAGGAAAATCAGAGAATTTCACTGTGCAATTCGTTTGTGGTATAATGCAATTCATTATCACTCCTTAAAATATAATATGAGAGGTACATTAGATTGAAATTGAATTACGCAGTCTAATTAATATTGCAAATAATGCAACAGTCTCTATATCAGATGTAAATAAACTGCAATTTATATTTAATATTTTTTCGCCCAATTAATCACATGTGCGGTTACCCATTACACCTGCGGGAAACCTACTGTGCAGCGTTATGAAGCAGCAATGAAGTAATCAAGTAGTAAAAAAAAATTCTTGGCTGGGTTTTTCAACCATAAAAGTAAAATTTTTATATTTGTCTTATTATTATTATTATTATTATTATTATTATTATCATTTCTAATTATTTTTCCAAGATCTTGAGTTAATAACAAAACTATCATTTTGTCTTTTTATGTGTTACGGATTTCACAAAAACTCTCCCATTACCGAAATTTTATATTATAATTACAGACGGCAATTTTTTGTGATACTCGTATCGCTTCCTTCATTGTATAGAACAATTTCTACCGGCAACATGTTGAATTTGATGGTCGAAACCAAACAATAACATCATGAAAAACATAATCGTTTTAGAGCAATTCTTAACCATTTAAATCTTATTGCAAGATCACAGAAGTTAAACATCGTCAAATATCTAAGCGAATATAATACTATCCTGAGGGATATAAATACCTTGAACGCTTTTTATTTTGAACGTCAAGGAGAACTACCAAGAAAGAGACACATCGAATATTCGAATTAATTAACAAATCGAATCTATCGAAAGCCAATCTTCAATGTACAGAAAGAAATAACTTAAATAAATTATATAATTTTGTTATTAAAAATATATAACTATCCGAATTTCGCCTAAACAATTATAATGATTATTTTTCTTTTACTAACATTGCTATCGTAAAAAATACTCACTTTCGAGAAGAACTCTTACGTCACTCGTACTAATGTGTAAACCTATACGAAGCTCTATTCAAAATCATAAATAATATATTGATTTACCAAATCCATCTGGTATCTCAACATGATGCAATTTTGGATCCCTATTCGGATTATGCCTAATAATTCAACTTTCAACAGGTAGCTGTAGCCATTCATAGAGTTAGACACATTTGTCAAGACTTAAACTTTGGTTGACTATTGCGATCCACACACGATAACGGAGCGTATTCATGCAGCTCGTGGTATACCTATATTAAAGTTCTTACAACCTAAAACACATATGAATTGTAGGGCCACTCATTTTATTTGTAGTGATAGCTGCCGCTTTTAGGACTCCTATTACCATAAGGCCAAATATAACTTTGATTAGCCACCACCATTTGCAATTTACTAACAGCAATTCCATATTTAGACGAGTGATCGGGGTGACCCTCAGTTCAATGACTCCCGGTTTGCCCGCGTCCCACCTCTGCTCTTGTGTTGGGAGTCCCGGTCCATCTGTGAAATTGGTGGTTGACAAAACTAGTTCGTTGCAGGTTTGGTCAGGACAACGGAACTTGTGGGGAGAGGGTTGCAGGTATCAAGATCTGCTGCATTCCCTATCTGTGCTCAAGGAGCTCGCTGCTCCTCCTCAAAATTCCACACACGAGCGCGCTCGCGAACACACACGTGCAGGAAGCAAAATTTCATACCTCTAATTAAGTACACTCTTTCACATTAAATCAGGCGCGAATTTGCAACATTCTCCCGGAGGAATGGATATCATCTTTTTCTACTTGTTTCTTTTATAATACGGCGCAGTACGAATAAATTCTGAGAATGTTCTTGCGATTTTTTTTCCAATTTCCTTTTTTAAATATTTAGGAATGAAAATAAAGAAATAGGTACCTAGATATAGATTAATTGTGACCCTGACAGTGTCAAATTACTATTTTCTTAGCAGGGGACGTCAAACTCTTAGAGAGAAGTTTCCTCGGCATCCCACGTCAATTCTCACCCAGCATAAAATGGTAATACCGCATAGATCATTTTAACCAAGTTACTAGCAATATTTTGGTTTAACTTAATTTAATTTGGCTCATTTGCCACAGCGGAAGTTAGTCACGGTAGAAGGAATAAGATTTAGTTCCTTCAAGCAGAATTCCTTTTTAATATAAATATGTACATTGTACACATGTATCCTATGAACGGCCAAGAGAGTTAGCTAAGAAACGGCAAAGAAAGTGATTCGATGATATTTGACGATTACTGTTTATGTAATCCGTAATGTCCGTCCAGATTCTGGCCTCTGTTTGAGTCAATATTTTATTTCGACCGATTGCATTGCCACGTACAATATCTTCATTTGTCACGTTCCTTACTAAGACTTTTATTGTAACTTCGTAAACTTATTTACATTCTGTTTGGATTGTTAGACGAGGTTGAATGAAATTTCACACTTTGTTCTTTTTAGTAATGGGAGTGTTTAAAGAATAGTTTAAATTAAATCGGACATGTGGGGGCGATGTTGATGATGATTTATTCGCTTATGAGTCCTCAAGCGCCCCTGAACGCAACCCGCCACACAGTTAAGGATAAAGCGCGTCTTCACTGCAAGCAAGTATTCTGCCCCTGGGGTTGTGAAATATTGGCCGAAATTATTACTCGAATCTCGGTAAGTAAATACAATTTCTCCAAGGTAGTGACCAAGCGAACGCATGCCCAAATTTGAGGGATAGGAATTTGACAACCAAGCCATAGAACAAACCCAATAGTTGCGAGAAAGTCCATCTATTTGAATTTTTGCACAACGTAGCGTAAGAAGTCATTAACAATCACGTGACCAGTATTGTTTGACGTGAAATACACTGCAATAGCGAAGCGAGTTTCCAATGTTGAAGAAAATAAATATAAAAAATAAATAAGAATGTTTGCACGAATCGAATGATTGAAATGTACGATTAGCCCATCCCCAAACTCCACTCCATCCCTCCATGTAAGCCGTATTTCACGAGTGGACGCAGCAACCGTGGCCTCTGCCGCGCCGGAAGAGCGATCATGAGGGGGGGGGTGAGGGGCGGGGCAGGTCGGAAGGCCCACAGGCGAGGACCGCGCGAGGCCAGTGCGCGCGCTTTGTCCCCACCGGAAGCGGCCGCGTCCCTCGCACCGGAAGCGTTGCAGCCCGCTCCCGCGGCACTCCCTGCCCCTCCCTGCTACACCCGCCCACTCTCTCCCCGTCCCCTTCCGCAACACACGCGAACGCCACGCCGCACAGCATCGTTTTCCACATACTTCTCTGCCTGGGTGGAATGCTTCATCTGATGGTCGGAGCTTGGTTAACCTGATACGCAACCCAAGTTCCATGTAAAATTGGAGATTATACGACTATAAAAAACTGAAATAATATTTTACGTAGCAATAACTAGATTTACGCGCAAGTTTATTTTAAATAAATAAATTAGTAAATACATAGATCATATACTTTGGAAGGGGTATTTAATAATTCTGTCTAAATGTCTACATATCCCTTGATTCGTGGTCCGAGAATAATAATATTAAATTAACTAGTGCTTCTACAAGATAGCAGATTTTCGACAGTTATTTGTAAAGATTACGTAAAATTCTAATAGGAATTTTGTAACTTATATATTCATATTTAAGACCTCGCTTACAAAAATATCTTCGTCTACCTCTTTGAATAACAACATATTATGTCCATTTCCTAAGATCAAATGTAAATTAAGAAAATTGTAATTTTATTTTTAATTCTATTGACAACAATCCGATTATCAACATTGAAATCTATGTCTGAATTATTTTCAATAAGATGTATTGATTTGGCTCCAGTGCCTATACACAACAGTATTTCTAACCCCCAAGATCATTGTTCAAAGTACGAATCTAGAGCAGTCTAAAGCAAATCGATATCACGGAGTTTTTTTCAACTAACCTAACATTGCCACTATAATTTTCACCGAATACTGAATTCGCGGTGCTCATGCCGAGTAAGTGTTGGCATTGCCTTGCCAGCAGAAGAGGGTGAAGGCGCCGAGTGAGAGGCTACTGTAAAGAGTTGCATTAATTCCATGCTACTGCTGAACAATCGCGAACTAAAACTATGAAATTCCATCCTTTACGAGCACTTTCAAAAAGGATTCTTCAGGGTAGATTCAGACATGACGTTACTGAACATTTCCTTCGATAGACGTACTTTGAGCCTGAGAAATTGGTGACTCAACAAGAGAGCCGAGGCAGAGGGAGAGGGGAAATCAATACTTTCATATCCCTTTTTTCCCTTTTTTCTCGTTTCCTATCGCGCACTCTTAGGTGCGTGAATTCTTACAAAATAACATACCATTAGCAACGGTAGATAGGGAAACATTCGTGGGGCTAACACAATCCACAGCCTTGTTTCACTGTAGGAAGCATTGTCATGATTCTATATGCCAGGTTTGGTTAAACTCTCTTTTCGCTAGATGCAGGAGATGGAGAAGTAGGGCGAGGGAGAGTATTTTGTCAGTTCATCTATACAATCAAATCCGTAGTTTGTTTGTCAAGGCATGTATGTTCTTTAAACCCGGAAGTGAAATTTCTAGTTGTAAATGGATTTTCGACTCTAGCTAGATCGAATTCAGTCACTGCTTGCAGAAGAATTCTAGCGATTGGCTGCTCTAATCGGTAATTTTCCGTGGTTTCTCCGATCGACACCAGGCGAATGCCGGAGCAGTTCCCAAACAAACGGGCCACGGACCGCGCGCGATCTCACCTTCCTCTTCCTTGCCCTATCTTCATGCCTTACACACACACTAACGTGCACTACACTACCACATATGCGGGGAGACCGGTCGGGAGCTTAGAGCTTGTTCCCGGTTGAGGCGGTGCCTTCGTTGGGGAAAACCCCGTTAGCCGACGACAGTCGACGCCGGATCTCGCCATACAGTGGGACAAAGATCACCATAACATCTCGGGCAAACACATTTACTACACTTACGGGACCAATGGCCCTGTTGGTTGACATGCCCGGAAACACTAATAAATATTGCAATAACATAGTACAGTATACTAACACAGTAAAACCGTTCTTTAGATACCAAGAATACATACAAGATGTTATTCCATTACGCAACACGCAAAAATCAAATATTTAATTGCGGGCGGACTCTTCCTTTGAGCATTGCTGTCTCACGACGTAAGCTGAGCAGTGATACACGAGTACGTATTCGTAGGAACATATTCAGTTAATGCGTGTAATACTGAACTTAAGCGTTGCAAATGGCTTTTGTTATGGAAATTTCTTGTTTTCAAATCTTGCCAATATAACACGTAGCTACATGATTTCATAATTCAGCTTATTACACTGATTTGAAAAATGTCAGAGAATAGCAATATGCAAATATACATATGGTAGTAGAATCGCATACAAAAGATACATACGGGCTGTGCATTGGCCGAGCATTCATTTGTACTCAAGTGGTTCATGTGAATATATTTTGACATGATTATGGCGGGACGGGAATTATTACGACGCGAATTAACAGACTTTGAACAGTAGTTACATCTAGACGCATGGGACTTTCCATTTGGAAAAGAGGTTAGAGAATGCAAAATTTAGGGATCAAGAGCGTCAAGAGTGCGCGGAGAATGCATAAAGTGCATGAGAGTTTATGCATTTCAGGCATAAACTCTCACCGTGGACACCGCAGTAGTTGTCGACCTTCACTTAACGTGCGAGGGCAGCGACGTTTGAGAAGAGTTGGCAGTGCTAACAGACAAGCAATACTGCGTGACATAACCGCAAAAATCAATGTGGGATGTACGACGAACATATCCGTTAGGACAGTGGGTCGAAATTTTTCTCTAAGGGGCTATGGCGGCAGAAGACTAGCTCGAGTGCCTTTGCTAGCAGCATGACATATTCTGCAGCGCCTCTCTTGGACTTGTGACCATATCTATTGGACCATAGAAGACACGAAAACCGTGGCCTGGTCACGTGAGTACCTATTTCAGTTGGTAAGAGTTGTTGACGGTAGGGTTCGAGTGTAGCGCAGTCCTCACGAAGCCATAGACCCAAGTTGTCAACAAGGCAATTTGCAAGTTGGTAGTGGCTCCATAATGGTGTGGACTCTTTTTACATGGAATGAACTGGCTCCTCAGGTCCAACTGAACCGATTATTGACTAGAAATGGTTACGTTCAGCTACCTTTAGACAATTTACAGCCATTCATGAACTTCATGTTCTCAAACAACAGGGAATTTTTATGTATGACAATGCGCCATGTCACCGGGCCACAATTGCTCGCGATGTTGAAGATCATTCTGAACAATTCAAGCGAATGATTTGGCCACCCAGGTCGCCCGACATGAATCCCATTGAACATTTATAGGACATAATCGAGATGTCAATATGTGACCAAAACTTTGCACCGACAACACTTTCGCAATTATGGACGGCTATAGATACAGAAGGGCTCAATGTTTCTGCAGGGAACTTCCACCGACTTGTTGAGACCATACCACAAGTTTCTGCACTTCGCCGGGCAAAAAGAGGTCCGACGCGGTATTAGCAGGTATCCCATGACTTTTGTCAACTCGGTTTATAAGGTCAAACGATTTTAAGTGCCCAGCACTGGTCGTTCGACAAACTCATAAAAAATACATACTTTGTATATAAAGTCCCTTATGTTTTGGCTGTTCAAAACAGTTTTTAATAAAGTTTTATTGTATGTGGTTCACAAATGGTGGCCATTTTTGTTTTGAGCCACGCATATTTTTTTGCGTTTGTAGACATTTACGGTTTTGTAAATTTCTGAGCGGAAAATCCCCTAAAAAATAGCTTTTTAAACTAAAATGCAATGGATATAGTAATCTCTGCTCTACAAATTAAACAGATATTTATCTACGTACTGTATGTTTTAAGCTAATATTTGCAACCAAAACTATCGAAGTCGAATGAAAAAATTTCGATTTTCAGACAGTAATGTTTCAGAGAAGGAATAGAGTCACAGCCATGATGTTTCGTGCTTCTCCACAAAAAAGTGTTGTTACTTTACACCAAATATCAATGATAAGTAGCGTACCTCTTAAAAAATACATCAATTGGAATTTCAATTTTTTTCAAAATTGTAACTGTAATATCTGTGTAGGGGAATCAGATCAAATTTTGATATTTGTACATGTAATTAAAAACAAGCCGATCGCGAACTATCAATTTTGGGGAAAATGATGTGAACGGTATGAATGCTGTCGTTGACCATAGACACCCAAATGTTTTGTTGTCAATCCATTTTTCGGTCTCAAGTCCTCACAAACATAGATTCTGACTGCATATCGTGCTAGAGAATGTAATTTACTACTGATAGGAACACGATCTATCAACTTTTTTGTTACCAGGGTCCGACAATAATTTTTTATTGTCGAAAAATTGCCGATTTGCGGCCTACGATTGCAATAATTTATCTTCTTATGTAGTAAGGCGAGAATGTGAAAATAAATATTCGGTTGATTAGACTAATTTTCGAATTATTTATGAGAATTGTTTCCGAATTTTATGTTCAGATTTTCTTTTAGTACGTATCAAAGTGCGGTATAAATTGGTGATGATCTCATTTCCGGCGAATTCTCTCTATTGTCAAAAAAAAGCTTTAAAGATTACAAAATTGAAGAGAGTTTTGCTTACAACAAAATCTGTGCTAAAAATAATCT
Organism: Gryllus longicercus; assembly: GCA_038098605.1. Classification (NCBI taxonomy): domain Eukaryota; kingdom Metazoa; phylum Arthropoda; class Insecta; order Orthoptera; family Gryllidae; genus Gryllus; species Gryllus longicercus. Next base: position 104,568 of record JAZDUA010001167.1, read on the forward strand.
CTTCAAAATAGGTTATGTACAATTTTTTGAAAAAAAAAACAACAGTAGTTTTTGTATAATTTGCACTTGATATGTTTTACAGTTTAAAAAAATATATTAAAATATTTTCTCAAAAATCGCTGGAAATTTTACTTTTATTTTTTACGGACAAAACAAGGAACGCATAAAAGTATGGCGCAGGTCTCATTTTCGTTGAACTCTGAATTTCCGAAAATTGTAAATTAAGTAATAATGTGAAAAAGTGTATGCTGTTGAACGTCAGTAGTTTTAATTTGCCTTCATTTCCAGCAAATATTACGACAAACTTCGCATAGTTTCTATTATGTGTACAGGATCTAATTTAATATTGTCTTGGAAGTTAAGATTTCATTAAGAAAAAATTCTGTCATGAATATTTTACATTTGAAATGTTAAATTTTTGGAATTTTCGAAAATGTAGAGAGATCGCGTCCTTTGCTATATTCGTGAAAAAACTAAGAAAAGAATTTAAGAAGATTTTGAGAAAATAATTGTTTGAAAATTCCCCTTATTTCATGCCAAATTGGTTCATAGAAAATTGGTCATATTTCTAGACAATTGTACGTGTCCCTTTCGAGCCACGAAGATCCTGTATAGACAATATTTTCTGTCACAAATAACTTCGAATAAACTAGTGAGCGAGGAAGAACCGGTACATAATTTTAATTGATGAAAATGACTTAGGGTAATGTATTAGTAAAAAATAGGGAGGCAGTAGACGAGAAAGGAATATGAACAACAAACATAAATGCAATCATACAACTTCATAAGATTGACAAACCGAATAAAAGTGTGAAAACGTCTATCGGACAACTCGGTAAATACAGGATTACGGCAAGGCTGCTCTATACCTTCAACCCTGTTTAAGAATACATTAATAAATCTTAAAATAATGAAGAAGAAGAAGAAGAAGAAGAAGAAGAAGAAGAAGAAGAAGAAGAAGAAGAAGAAGAAGATGAAGAAACAGAATAAGAAGAAGTAAGAATGTGTAGAATTACGGGTGTGAAAATATATAATAAAACATGGCTTAGTCTACTACTTTTAGACGACTAGGTGATAATGGCAGAAGATGAAGATTTGATTTAATTATGAATTATTTTGCCAAAGAACAGGACTAGGTGATCAGTAACCCACAGCATACATAGCGAATGTCACTGGCAACTACATCGAAGAGCCAAAAAAATGGTACTTATATAAAGAGATCTGGAACCAGTCAGAATTCGGCGCTCCGGTCGGCAATGACTATATAAGACAACTAGAGCCAGGCACAGTTGTTAGATCTCTTACTGCTGCTACAATGGAAGGTTATCACGATTTACGTGAGTTTGAACGTGGTATTATAGTCGGCGCAAGAGAGATTCGGCAAAGACGTCGCGATGAAATTCCCATATTTCCGCCTACGGCCATTTCACTAGTGTATCTTGAATATCGTGAATTCGGCAAAACATCAAACCTCCGGCATCGCTGCGGCCGCAAAAAGATCACGCAAGACCGGAACCGACGACGACTGAGGAGAATCATTACACGTGATAGAAGTGCAACCCTTCAGAAAATTGCAGCAGATTTCAATGCTGGGCCATCAACACGTGTCAGCGTGCGAACCATTCAACGAGACATTATCGATATGGGGTTTCGGAGCCGAAGGCCCACTCGCGTACCCTTCGACACAAATCTTTGCGCCTTGCCTGGGCTAATCAACACCGACAATTGGACTGTTGATGACTGGAAACACGTTGCCTGGTTTGACGAGTCTCTTTTCACATTGTTTCGAGCGGATGAACGTGTCCGAGTACGGCGACCACCTCATGAATCCCTGGACTCTGTATGTCAAAAGGGGACTGTTCAAGCTGGTGAAGGCTCTGTAATGGTACGGGGCGTGTGCAGTTGGAGTGATATGGTACTCCTGTTACCTCTAGATACGACTCTGACAGGTGACACGTACGTAAGCATCCTGTCTGATCACCTGCATCCATTAATGTCCATTGTGCATCCTGATGGACTACAGTAATTTCAGCAGGACGAATCGACAGCCCAAACATCCAGAATTTCTACAGAGTGTCTCCAGGCCCACACTTTTGAATTTAAACACTTCCACTGGCCACCAAAATCCCCAGACATGAACATTATTAAGCAGGTCTGGGATGCCTTGCAACGTGTTATTCATAAGAGATCTCCACCCTCTCGAGTTTATGGACAGCCCTGCAGGATTCATGTGCAATTTACCTCCACCACTACTTCAGACATTAGTCGAGCCCATGTTACGTCTTGCTGCACTACTGTGTGCTCGCGGGGTCCTACACGATATTAGGCAGGTGTACAAGTTTTTTTTGGCTCTTCAGTATATATTTGAGTGGGTCGGATATTGGCTGGCGATTTCAAGACGGTAAACTGTTTGGAAGTACGCATACAAGTTTATAAATGTTCATGCATTTAAATGATTTAGAATTTAAATTTATTTACATATCCAGATCGTTTACATGATTGTTGTACGGTAGCATTGTCTAGTGTTCGTTTATTGTTTTTTGCTTCGTCTGTATTTGAAATTTCAACGTTATCTTGCATGCTTCGAAGAAAGTTCCCAGCACTGTTTAGCTGATGTGTTACGACAAGACAATGGGAGTGTAACCCCAGCTGCAGCACATGGGCATCGAATACGCAACTTCCACGCGTGTAACACTCGGCTCGTGATTGTTTCGAAAATCCTTTTGATGCGTTCAATGCTGAAATATCAGGGACTGGTCAGTCGACTGGAAGACCATTTCGAATTGTTTACGGGAAATGAGGCGCATTTTAGTAGAACAGAAAATCGTAAGAAAAATCGTAATGTCGTCCGGATAGCCGACATTGGACAGATGGATCGCGGGTTCGAGTCCCGTCTCGCACAAGGTTGTATTTGTGTTCGTCCTTACACGTCTCTCATCATCGCCGTATTATGTCATCTTCATAGTTACATAATGTTAAAATCCAATAGTGGTCGCTAATGACCTAGATGTTGATGCGACCTTAAATAACAAAAACAAAACAAATACAACAACCAAAACTAATTTTGAAACAATTATTTCATTTCACATTTATTTGATTGAATAAATTTCATTTTACCGTCATACCAAGATTTCTAAAGCATTTTAATATTTGGGTGGGTGAATACATTGCCTGTAAGCTGTGACGAAATAGTCTGGAGCGCTTGTCTCGAGTTTTCGTAGCCTCCCAGCACCGAATTTGGCATTGGAATCTATTCCACCCTGCGAGGCCAATGCAACTCAACAAAGTGGCCTTGAAGCGTGCTTCTCCGCAGAAATAATGATGCGACATCGACAAGAAAACATCGTTTGGCAACATCGATGTTCAAAATTAATTAAAACATCAATGTTAAAAATACATCGCTCCAAAATCATCATTGTTTTAAACGTCGACTGTTTAAAACTAGCTTAGTATCCTCAAACATTAAATTCGGGCTCAAAAAAATTAATTTAATAGTGGCCATGTATATTAATATATAATTTAAATTTAACTGCAGCAAAGTAATGCTATGCCTTTTCGTGCGCTAAATACGAGGAAAGAGGACGTTAATACCAAGACATCAGGATCATCTCGAGCGAGGGAAAGTCTGTTCGATGAAGGCAGTTTTTACTTCATCGTGTTTGTTTCATTCGAACACATACGTCATTTACATCAGTGGCACCAGCATTTACTGTTTACACTTCACATTTTAACTTTTACAAAATTTTTAGTATGGGACCTTTTCATCCACGAATAAAACATCGAAAACGTAAGATCATCGAGCACAAAACATTGATGATCAAAAAACATCGGCTTCAATACATCGATAGTTAATACATCGATATTTTTATAAAAACATCGATGTCTTGCCGATCCGGTGGCCGAGATCGCTAAGGCAGTTGTGCCGTAGCTCGGACCGAAGAATCGCGGTTTCGAGTCCCGCCGCGGGCATGGTTGTATTGTGTTCGTCCTTTCATCCCCTATCATCTCATCGTGTTATCCTCATAATTACCATACCGTTACAAGCAATTGTGGTCGCTAATGACCTAAAAGTTTATGCGACCTTAAATAACAAAAAAATTGATGTTTTGAAAACGTCGATATCGATGTCACATGTCCACGCAGATGTAGCAGGATGTGTACGCGGATGGACAGCAGCGCGGCAGAGGCGATGGCGGTGGCCCCCCTAACACGCCTTCCTGCTTAATCTGTCATTTTCCTTACCTGGGGTGATTTGATCCGCAATTTACATGTAGAATTAGAAAGTAAGTTTCGCGAGAAAAGATCAAGGGATTATGTGGTCTGCAATTTACATACGGCCGGTGGCCGCTAATACTCGAAGGCCTCTTGCAGGTAACGGACAAACGGCCGGTACTGGAGGAAAACGTCTGGTTGGTGTCGACACACTATTATTTGTCTTTCTTCCTCATGCCACGTTGGCCACATGGGCCACGTTGCGTAAAGCCATTGCCCCTCACCATTATGTTTACCGCTGCCTGATATGCTTTCTTCGCCATCCCATTCAGTAAATTCCACGCTAGTTTAAGTCTCTAGCTAATTCCTGGAAAACATTTGTTACACGTATCTTCTTAGGACGCCTCCAGAAAATATTTGACGCGGACATTTTATGAAACTAAAAAAATATACTAATCCTTTATAATATCAACGTGATTATTAGGCTCTTCTATGTTATCAATATTCATAAATATTATTAACTTAATAAACAAAGAGGAAGTATGTATAAACATGCAACAAATCTATAACGAACACATGTTTCAACAGTCTCTAACGGTTCTTATTAGATCATATAATACTTCTGGAAAATGTTTTGGTTATTGAATAAATTCGGTGGGAACATTAAACACATTAAATTTGAAACGTTTAATGTTTTTATTGTTAAATGTATTTAAATAAATTCACAGAATATGTATCATTGTAAAGAAGTTATACATTTTCTAAATATTATAATTCTGTACATTTTAAATGAACATATGCTATTCCTTTCAGCCAACTTTGATGTCAGTTCCAAGTTTAGTGCGAAAAAAGAAGTCAATATTTTTTAAAAAACTAGAAAAGGCCAAAAAAATACTACATTGCCCTGCCTTTTTTTCGAGTAACAAAATGTCTGAATTGTGAGGTTTTATCACTGAAATAACTAATGCATTAATATAAAATAAACAATTTCAAAGTCATATTCTTATGTTTTGTACGATTACAAACAGAAGACTTTTTGCTATACATGAAAAAGGGTATATTACATCAATATTTTGTATTATTACGGTCGTTTTAATGATAAATAGTGAGTACTGCAAAGGAAATGAAACACTGGCGCAACGTGATTCAATGTGGCTGCCGCCTGGCATATTGCAAACAACCTCAGGAGAATATACGTGTAAGTTTCCATTGATTAGTGTTAAACGAGTAATGAGCGCAACTCATACGGAAGTCTTTGGAGAATGCGTTTCAAAATGCCAAACTCGACTCCATCGTCGCTTCATCCGTAACCATTTATCCATACGTCAAAGACTCACTTTCTGTACTATACTCTAAATACTTCCGTACTGTACTATTTAGGTATATAGTTACCTAAATCATTACTATACAGTATTTCAGTAAAGATCTTGAGTGTGCGGACGTGTAGATGCGTGTTTTTGCCATTCCGTCACTGGCGTCCAGACGACTTCTCATGCACCAATCGAGACGTATTTGTTGTCATTCGTCGAGTCTCGGTCTCCTGATGGAACTGATAATTTGTTTTCAGATCCAGATAGAATATTTAAAGAAATTTCCAAAAACCTGATTTTTCGTGTTTTGGCGCTGCGATCTTAGTGATAATGCCAGGAATTAAGCCACCGCCTTCTAAATCGATCTATGTAGGTGGCATTGATTGATTACCAGAACCCAAAGGCATTTTTTGCTTATTACGCTTATTTTCTTTCACGACTTTGGCAACACTGATGTTGACATCTTTAAGTGAACAATTGATTTACCAAGTAAATCGCGCTGGAGTTTAATTTCTATTTAGAGTCGAATTATTATCGGATTTTAAAAATAATTTTGCGAATACCTGCGAATAGTATTGCCTCGGAACACATTGAATTTGAAGAATTTCAAGTGAATATGGAGAAAACAAAACTGTAAGGAATGCTAGAGAATGAATGAACGTTATCTCCACACTTTTACGTTCTTACATAAGTGAGCAAATACCGTTTTCAAAAGAATGTGACCCAAAACTTATTCAAATTAACTAACACCTTATTCACATAAACATATAAAACAGTCGCCTTTTAATGTTAGATTAGCGTGCCACGCTATATACGCATACAAAACGATTAATAGAGCATTGCACAAGTAGAAGTGAATACAAATTGGACTGAGTTTGTGATGTTTTAATTTCTTCAAAAATTAAGGGATAAAAATATGAAGGTTTCAAGGAAATCCAGGAATAATCAAACGTAGATGTAAAAGATGTTGCGATAGAATTTTGGGGACTAATTTGGAATGATCTGTATTTCTGCATTTAGCATTTGTTTTAATGCATTTTTGTGCATATTACCAAAAAAGCGTGAGAATGTAGCCGTCCTAAAATTTAACTATTGGCATCAAAACCAGCAAGTATTTGTTAGGGCGATTATAATTTTGAAATTCCAATAAAGCCAGTTCATATCCCGTATGGACGTAACACACAAGGCCATTGGGTGTGGGGAACTTTTGAACGGGAGTATAACATCAGCTACTACGATTCTTTGATAAGTCCAATGCCAGATACTGAAACAACATACTATTTAAACAAAACTGGTCATGAAAGTACTGCAGTAAGGAAGCAATTTTCAACACATGAAACTATTTTTAAAACAGTTCACAGCGTCGGTGACGCCACATTTTGCTAGTAACCAGTAACAAACTTGTAATGATACCGGTTCTCAGATATTGGTCAATTGTGATCAATAACTAAATTGTATGAATTCACAAGTGTGTGGGTGATATATTGATGAAGCTTTTTATATACAGAATGTTCCTGGAGGAATCATCGAAACTTCGCAGATAAGTTCTTAAGACAATTTAAAGCATATTTTGTCTAATAAACTACTTGGATATTCCGAATGGTTAAGCCGCAATAAGTACTCAAAAGTTGGTTTGAAAAAATGCTTTCTAGGCAAAACTTCGCATTGCAGAAGCACAGAAACACTAGAAATATGTCAATCGTTTATTATTAACTAAACAAATTCATGTATTTGTTCGGAAAGAAAAATTAACACAGAAAAAAAGTACCCAATTTACACAATTCGATTGCTTTTTACTTGCCCGTATACGTGCGGAGAAATATACATAGTATGGGAAACGTTATGAAATGCTGCAGAAAATCGATTTCGAGATTTCAACGGAAATACACATTTTGGGGTCCCTGATATCGGAAAAGTTTGTTTTCTTTCTTCAAAACGTCCGTCTGTCTATCCGTCCGTCGTCTCTTGTCTGCGAACACTACTAGCGCACTAACCATGCGTAGGATTTTTTCCAAATTGAAGAATCCCGTGTCGATCAGGCTGGAGTCGAATCTTTGAAATTTTGAAAAATCTTTAAAATTTGAGAGAAATTTATATGGAGCACTCCGGATATTTTCAAAATTTTCTCAAAACCAGCTCTAAATTTTGTCTTTAAATTTCTTGTAAGAATAAAGTAAAATATACTTATAAAGGTAGCATAGACCAAATTTTCAGGATTAACTCTGAATTTTCGAAAATTTCAAAACTTCAAAAATTGTCGGGTGTCTTCTTACAACTACAAAAATGAAGATACAGATTTTTCCATCAAATTAAAATTGTTCTTCATAGTAAGTTCTTTCATTAAGGTTAGGTACATTTTTGAAAATTTTAGTAGTTTTCTCCCAATACTGCGTGCAATTTGAAAAATTTTAAAATAATAGAAAAACAAGATTTTCTTAAAAACGGGTCCAAATTTTTTCTTTAAACTTTTGGTAAAGATTTTGCTAAATACACTCTACAACATGACATAAACGCCTTATTGCTCAATTCCTTTGGTTTTTCTAAAATGACAAAACTAATTTTTTGATTCGTCACTTACGTCATTAATATTTACATTACGGCAATTTTTTACATTAATGTATTTATAAGTTTATGTACTTTAAGTAATATGAGATGAAGTTTCCCGGAAACTCTACAGTTTTCTGTAAAAATTAGCTGAAAATGAGCATTTTCAGAAACGCTCAAACACTGTTTTCTCAAAAAAGACTCCAAATTTTGTCTTCATACTTTTTTAACAGGTAGAGCAAATTGCACTATTCAAGACGACATAGAATTAATTTTGCGCTTTTCATTTCATTCATTCTTAAAAACTGCTCCAAATTATTCAATGAAAATTACCATTTAGGGCGAGATTTTACTGTTCTATAATATTTTACTTTCCCGTATGCATACGTATATACGAAGTATTATACGTAGTATAGGGAAAGTTATGTAATGCTACGGAAAATTCGGAAATACACGTTTTGGGGTCCCCTAATACAGTAAAAAGTGGTCGGCTTTTTTTTGTTAAAAACGGCTCCAATTTTTTTCTTTAAATTTCTTGTAAGAATATTGTAACATAAAAGTGGCATAGGTCCAATAACTCTGAATTTTCGAAAATTTCAAAAGTATTAATTATTTCGTCGACTTTCTAAAACTACAATATCCAAGATAGATATTTTTTCTTCTATTTAACTTTGTTGTTCATCATTAGTTCTTTCAATAAAATTATGTAATTTTTTAAAACTTTTAGCAGCAAGAATATGTGGCAAGTTCGAATAACTAACCGAGACCGAAGGAAATAGAAAACTAATGCGGGAATGTCTGTGCCATTCTGTAGCACCACTAGTTTACTTTCTTCTTTACTGCTTAAGAAAGTTATGTAATGCTGCAGAAAATTAAAATTTTTATTATACAAAAACATATTTTTGGGTCCTGGACATCGAACAAGTTGATTTTTCTTGTTCCTACACTTAGCATAATACTTCCCCGAAAATGCGCCTCCATAGTTTCTTTGAAATCTGGAGACAGCTCTTGAGGCAGCTTCCCCTCTCTTGTATAATTCTTTAGTATATACTCGCCATGTGTGATTGGCAAAAGTTAACGAGTGAAGCGAAGTTGAAGATTAGGGTACCATTGACAATGCGGCTGCAGTGGAATGCGTAAGAGAGAGACGTCAACCACAGGGGGGAAAGACTGTTGGACATCGCGGTAAACCTCAACTGTACTGGCCTTTTGCCTCATTTTATGCCTATTGAGTGCCCACCCGGACATGACTCTGCGAAAAGGTAAACAAAAGAAGGGTAAGGAAAATATTCCATTTGTCCGTAAGTCGGCTTTTCTAGTGAATAATGAATCAGCTGCGGCAACTTTCGAAATCATATGATTTTGTTATTTCCACATAACAGAGAGTTTATTTTTGTAATTTCTTATTATGATCATTATTTTCTTGTTTTTATACATAAAGTATCAGTGCCAAAATACCAACACCTCGAAATTAGCATTTTACTTTTAAGGCACCGCAACCTCTTCCGCACGACTGAGATTGTTATTTTTATTTTATTTTATTACTTTAATTCGTAAAGTTTCAAATTTATGCCAAATGTATTATTATGCCTAAGCGGTTATGACGGGGAGCGCTGATCTCGGACTCTCAGTCTTATCGCGGGCACGATCTCCAGCTGTTTAGGCCCGTGCGCACAACCGTACTCGAACGGGCACAGTGTTAGACATGGGTTGCTTAGGACGTCAGGAATGAACTTGAAGCGCCAGCGACTGCGGTGAAGATGGTGTCGGCGGAGACGACGAGAAAGCGGCGATGGTGGCTGTGGCAGTGGCGGTCGCAGTATGTCAGAAGGACTTCGTTGAAAAAAGGTAACTCTTAACAATCTCGGAACGAAATGGCACATCAGAAAATTTTTAAAGATTGTTCGCAGTTTGACGAGCGTTCGGAGCAAGGGTTTTAAATCACCGTCAAAAGGAAGCGCTTATTCAGTGACACATGCAAGATGCGAATGACAGGTATTGTTGGGAAACTATTTTTTCATATTTATGTGCGTGTGTGATTGTACTACCGAAGTAGCCCCATGTGACAAGACCCTTGGGACCATTAGGCGTTTCTAAATTACAGAACACATGCACAGTGAATGATTGGGTTTATGCGACAGTGTAGCGTTATGAGAAGAGAGCGATTCTAGTGTTTTTTGATACCTGTACTAACGTGCCGTCAAAGGTGACCACTCCCCTTCCCGGCTATGCCACTGCCTTAGTGCCAAACGCGGCAGTTGCGTCGCTGGCGAGCTCAGCGCCACGCGCTCGCCGTTTTACAGCCATCGATCGAACGATTTTGGAGTCTGTCGCCTACGCTTCTCTGGCTTCATCGCGCCTGAAACTAAGCAATAAGCCATCCAATAGCAAAATTATGATGAAGTGATCGTGGACATCCTGTGAGAAAATAATTTGCTAATATTTCGCGAATGTCATTCTCGCATGCCTCCCAGAATACATTATCTGATTTCATTACTAATTTGGGGTCGTAACTACCTGGTGTCCGAATAAAATCATTCATTTATCATTTATCACGCCAAAATCTTTCGACCTTTAGTGGAAATTCTCATGAATTTTTGGCCGCGGCAAGGGAAAAATTAAATCTAAAGCAATGTTCTAATTATTCAAAAGAAATTTTCATGGAAAACAATGTAATCAGTGATGCTCGTTTTCTTTAGCTAGGACAAGCTGTTTACGAGGAATTCACACGTCGACCTTCACTAGCTTGTTCCATCGCTGCCGCACCTTCTTCGGAAGCGAGAAACCCTGCCAGTGGACAAAGCTAGTCCCTTGTATGTGTGTATATATATATGTATATGTATATATATATATATATATATATATATATATATATATATATATATATATATATATATATATATATATATATAATTTGCATTGTTACATGGGCTGCTTGGCTTGGGACTGCACGGGTCGCGCGGGTCTTGCTTTACCCAACCGCCGCGCCACAGGCTTTAGGTAGGTGGCTGACAGGCAGGCGGCGCCAGCGCCTACAAGTGCCTGTGATCAACACGGGTTCGCTGAGCCACGATTGCGGCAGCAGCGCGGACTAAGCAGCTCGCTCCAAGCAGCTCCAATATGGAAAGTTGTCTTGTGAAAGTACATCGCGCAATGTTTAGTATGATTTTCCCCCTGAGCCACCATGTTTTTTAGTTAATGTTCAGTGCTAAGTGCAGTCTTCGTACAGTCAAATGTTTCAAAGTGCGAGAAACCTTTCTAATAACGAAATGGAACCCTGACGTGCTTGATCACGGAGAAAAATATCGTGAAGTATGGAGAATGGCGGCAGCAGACCGAGTCGGGCGAGAGTCCGCTGTAATTCGCACTCATCCCGTCAAATTATTAGTGACGAGAGAAAAATGAATGTTGCGAAAAACGAGGATGAAGCGAATCCTCGTCGGTTTTCTGATTCAGAAGATGTAAAATCCAATCCCCCAGGTATGCGAAACATTGTGAGAGTACTCTAATGATTCATTGCTTTGGTAGTGTCCTACTGTGTATCATCTGACACAAAAACTGGCAAACTGCTTTATTTATTGTCAATTGCCATTTGCTTTAGAACCGTGTATAACAAATACATTCATTATTGTCTTGCATATTGTGTTTTTACCATTGCTTTCATTGTCCCCAGGGATCTTGAGATTATTTTTTTCATTATACACTCATGCATGTTTGTAATATACTGTTGTGTTTTATGATATTTATAATGTATTTATTACTTCGTAATTAAATTATATTGGTGGTTTTAGGAACAGAGGAGCATTCCAATTTGATTCATATGCGTCGTTCCACTTTGGGTCAATCTGCACCATCATTGTCATCCAGTATAGTAAGTTCTATTGTACTATTGTGTCAGCATGTATTTGTGTATGCTAATTTGTGAAGAACATGTAGATAAATCTGTGTTATAAATTTAATTTACTCATTTAATATGTGCATGTTACAAGAAAAGGCAAATGTAATGTCAGTAAAAATATGAAGTTGTTTTGTTTTTAGTATTAAATTCAAGTTAACACAATTCTCAGTTTGACGAGAAATGGTCTAATCTTTTTATTTTTAAATAAGTTTATTTATTTTATTTAAAAAAAAATTGTATATTTGAAAGATCTGCCTTTGTCATTTCTGATGGTTGTGTTATAACTGTTCTAATTGTTTCTTTCCTAAGCAAATGCATAAAACACGTTGTTGCAATTTCATGTGTTCCTTGAGGTGGGTTACAGTATCTGTGAAGTAAAATTGTATAGATTTAGTTGTGTTGTGTGACAGTTCTACTGTGGCATTATACCACGTTGTTCTTCAAAAGTTTGACAACAGCTGCAACTGCTGTGCACTGCCATTGTAGGGCACGAGACTTGAGCTGGCCTGCCCTGCACAGAGGCCTACTTTTGCTCAGTGTTACACTCTCCTGCTGAGGGTAGAGTAAAGGCCATAGCTGCAGTGGCTGGGATTGCTGTGTAATCAGATTGCTGCTACACAGAAGCTGTGCTCGGCTCAGTTTGTAGGTTGGTGGTTGTATATTAGAAAGGGGATGTTAAATGTACAAAAGGAATGTTTGAACTAGTAGTTTATGCTTATATGTAGTGTATCGAGATAGGCTGAAAAGGCATTGCTTGATTCTTAGACCTAAACAAATTTCCGGTTGGTGGTTGTTGTTGGAGATGTGTCTGCATGCATTTGACATTATTTGAATCTTTCCAGAACCAAAATGAAATTTCTTGAATATATAAAATTCCCAATTTACATCAATATGATGAATGTAAATAATATTGCAAGTTGAAATTGGGAAAGTTGGTTGGCCCTTCAGAATTGTTGTAATATTTATTAACTATTTCTTAAATTCTTCAAAACCTCTTCTATTTGGAATCTTATTTTGATTTAATGTTGTTTGCTGAACATTCATGTTTTGCTTAAAGGAGAACTAATCGGGTAACTTAAAAACAATACACAAATAAAGAGCAGGGCTTTCTTTGTTTGTGGTCAGTATTTCAATAACTTAAGTGGGTTGATCTAATTATACAGAATCGTATCTACTCTACATTCAGAATCTTTGATGTGCATAATCATCAAGATTTAATACTTTTTTTCTGGATAATTACACAGTTTGCAAATTCTGTTGGTTCTGTTTTGTTTCTTCTCTGAAGTTTTAAAGTAATACATTAAACTTCTGATACTTATAAAAGTTAAAATGAAAATTTGAATGTTGTTTTTTATCATGGCCCTCTTTGCAGTGAAATAGGAATTTTCTTTTCACTGTAAGTTTTCCAAACCTGAAGTGACAGCCTTTTTGTGTTATAGATGTAATGATGACAGTTAATGGCTATTCTTTTCATTTAATAATAACTCTAACAGTGTACAAAAGACATATTCAATTAGATTGAAATCATTGACATCAATAAATTAAAGTGATTTTTCTTTACTTCTACCTTTATTCAAGGTATGAATGTTACATTGAAATAGTTTTAAAATATTTAGGAGATATTATTATCAATGAACATTCTAATGTTGAATTCTGAAACACTAAAAAAAATTTGGCTGAGTTTCACCAAGTTAATTACGTAATAATTAAATGAATGGCTATCCTTTTACATTATGGCCACATGGCGAAACACTGTACCTTTTGTTAAATAATCTTTGTAATTGTGACTGACTGTAGTCTGCTATGTATAGTGTTTTATTCGTCTTTTTATTTTTATGTTTATAGTTCTTAATTATGAAGTTGTTAGTCTTGCTTGAATTGATTTGGCTCTAATGAGAGCTTGGTTGGAGGCACTTCTCTTTTTAGATGTCTCTTTAGCTTCTTGTGTAAAAGCTTCAATGTATTGAACTACTTAAGCAGTGCGAATTACAATTTCTGATTTTTAGCCAATTTCTTCTCTGAGTTTAATTTTGTTTGTATAATGTAGTTTCTTTTGGGACTACTATACTGGCCAATAGTGGTTAGATCTGTTGTAGTTGTTTCTTCTTGAATTTATCCATTTTGTTTTTCTGTAGTCTGGGACTTCGAATATGAAATGTTTCCATTATATTTGAGGAATTTTATGAGAGTAATAGTAGAAAATTTGATCTTTTATGAAGTGCAGGTTTTTTTAAACATTTGTTGCAAATATGGTATGGTAATTTGGTTTCTTTATTGATTTCTGCAATTGAAAATGCGTTATATGTTTGAATATGAATTTTGATAATCAAGTCCTCAAAACTATTTTTAAGGAGGTTATTGAAAGAAATAGATACTGCTCTGTATAGTTTTGAATTTGAAAAGTATTCTGTGCAGCTTTTTTTAGAGGTAGCATGTAAATGTCATCATTCTATAGAATGATAAAAGTAAATAATTACAATCCTTTGGATCAGTTGTATCAAACGCACAATATAGATATTAATGCTTTTCTAAATGGCGTATTTCATTCCTAAATTAAAAAGGTACTTTGTCCTGTGTTATGTTGCAAGGATCACATAAATCAATACTCTATTACTACAATACCTTTTTGATTTTCAGTCATTTGTGTTCTGAAAATTGAAATTGAACTCCTTGCAGTTTCTTTCATCAAGGACCGTTTCCAAATGCGTTCAATGTCTTTTTAAAAATATTTTATTATTATTATTATTGAAAGTTGAAGATAGATATTACTTAGGCAGGTATTTTTAAATTCAAAAGCCTTCCTAGTCACAGGCATTTAGCCACAGCCTTGCCTAGGTTTTGTTGTGATTCTGATCACTTTCTGAAATCTAATACAAGTTAACAAATTAAATATGTATTTCATTAATTCATTAGCCTGAACATATATGATAACATAAGATTATCTATTACTTTTTTTTTTTAGTGGTCATCATTTCAAAAAGTCATCTTACATAAATTACTAATGAATAAATTAAGTATGTTTCTGCTTCTCCCTTCTCTCGGTGTAAGAAGGGAGAGAAATGACTTGCTCTCTCCATTCCCTTTTCTGGCATTCTCTTAACACATTTCCTCTACATTTCCTTTGCATCGTCACTCCTTTTGTATTCTACTCTTGCTGTCCTACTATCGTGTCACTTTTCGTCTCCATTTCTCTCTCTTTTTTTTTCACTCCTTTTGTTCTCTCACTCTTCTCTTTCCCTCCTTTTGTTCTCTCACTGATTTTTTTTTTTTTACTCTTCCCTTTTTGTCCTTTTCTTCTCTTGCAGGCTTTTTCACTTTTCTCTTTCACTCCTTTGTTTTCTCACTGTCTTTTTCACTCTTCTTTCCCACATTTTGTTTTCTCGCTGGCTTTTTCACCCTCTTCTCTCTTTGTTCTCTTGGTTGATTGCCCACTCTCATGTTCTCTTGGTTGATTGCCCACTCTCATGTTCTCTTGGTTGATTGCCCACTCTCATGTTCTCTTGGTTGATTGCCCACTCTCATGTTCTCTTGGTTGATTGCCCACTCTCATGTTCTCTTGGTTGATTGCCCACTCTCATGTTCTCTTGGTTGATTGCCCACTCTCATGTTCTCTTGGTTGATTGCCCACTCTCATGTTCTCTTGGTTGATTGCCCACTCTCATGTTCTCTTGGTTGCTTTCTCTCTCGCTTGCTCCCTCCCTCCCTCTCTTTCTCTGTGTTCTCTCATTTGCTTCCTCTCCCTCACTCTCTCTCCCTCACTCTCTCTCTCCCTCACTCTCTCTCTCCCTCACTCTCTCTCCCTCTCTCTCTCCCTCACTCTCTCTCCCTCACTCTCTCTCCCTCACTCTCTCTCCCTCACTCTCTCTCCCTCACTCTCTCTCCCTCACTCTCTCTCCCTCACTCTCTCTCCCTCACTCTCTCTCCCTCACTCTCTCTCCCTCACTCTCTCTCCCTCACTCTCTCTCCCTCACTCTCTCTCCCTCACTCTCTCTCCCTCACTCTCTCTCCCTCACTCTCTCTCCCTCACTCTCTCTCCCTCACTCTCTCTCCCTCACTCTCTCTCCCTCACTCTCTCTCCCTCACTCTCTCTCCCCCTCACTCTCTCTCTCCCTCACTCTCTCTCTCCCTCACTCTCTCTCTCCCTCACTCTCTCTCTCCCTCACTCTCTCTCTCCCTCACTCTCTCTCTCCCTCACTCTCTCTCTCCCTCACTCTCTCTCTCCCTCACTCTCTCTCTCCCTCACTCTCTCTCTCCCTCACTCTCTCTCTCCCTCACTCTCTCTCTCCCTCACTCTCTCTCTCCCTCACTCTCTCTCTCCCTCACTCTCTCTCTCCCTCACTCTCTCTCTCCCTCACTCTCTCTCTCCCTCACTCTCTCTCTCCCTCACTCTCTCTCTCCCTCACTCTCTCTCTCCCTCACTCTCTCTCTCCCTCACTCTCTCTCTCCCTCACTCTCTCTCTCCCTCACTCTCTCTCTCCCTCACTCTCTCTCTCCCTCACTCTCTCTCTCCCTCACTCTCTCTCTCCCTCACTCTCTCTCTCCCTCACTCTCTCTCTCTCCCTCACTCTCTCTCTCTCCCTCACTCTCTCTCTCTCCCTCACTCTCTCTCTCCCTCACTCTCTCTCTCTCTCCCTCACTCTCTCTCTCTCCCTCACTCTCTCTCTCCCTCACTCTCTCTCTCTCCCTCACTCTCTCTCTCCCTCACTCTCTCTCTCCCTCACTCTCTCTCCCCCTCACTCTCTCTCTCCCTCACTCTCTCTCTCTCCCTCACTCTCTCTCTCCCTCACTCTCTCTCTCCCTCACTCTCTCTCTCTCCCTCACTCTCTCTCTCCCTCACTCTCTCTCTCCCTCACTCTCTCTCTCCCTCACTCTCTCTCTCCCTCACTCTCTCTCTCCCTCACTCTCTCTCTCCCTCACTCTCTCTCCCCCTCACTCTCTCTCTCTCCCTCACTCTCTCTCTCCCTCACTCTCTCTCTCTCCCTCACTCTCTCTCTCTCTCCCTCACTCTCTCTCTCTCTCCCTCACTCTCTCTCTCTCTCCCTCACTCTCTCTCTCCCTCTCTCTCTCTCTCTCTCTCTCTCCCTCACTGTCTCTCTCCCTCACTCTCTCTCTGTGTTCTCTCGCTTGTGCCGTTCCTCTCTCTCTGTGTTGTGTTGCCCCCTAATTTTTTTCTGGATGTGTTTGTTTTTAAATGAAATATCCATTTGATCTTTTTTTATCCACATCTTCCTTTCCTTTTTTTAGTTACTTCTAATGAGATGTTGAGAATGAACATTTCTACTATGTTACTAATATTTCTATAATGCTTCTTTATCTATAATATTTTACAGGAGTGTTACATCATGTGTTGAAGAAAGCATCATGTAAATACAAAAGAAACCAATGTAATTATATTAATTACCCTTTTGCCCCTTTCTCATTCCCCCCCCCCACTCCTTATCTTTTTTTCTCTATTACTCTCCGTCCTTCCTCACCACTCTTTTTTTTCCTGTGTTCTACACTTTCTGTTTTTGCAATTTTTGCTGTTTTTTTTACTAAATAAATCTAAATCTAAACCATTTTCCTTTTTTATAATTTTAAAAAAAGTTTGTACTGCAGGTATTTAGATTCTGTAGTTGAGCAGTCTATTATTTAAAGGTGGATAACAGTTGCTGTGCTTTACCCTTTATGAACAGATAATTGTGGTATTTAGCTCATTTTACATAAAACCATTCAGAGTAATAAAATAATTGTACTTACGCCTTTTATTATTGTAAATTGTTCAGATGTTCTTGCTACTCCAACGTTGTAGAAGAAAACAGCCAACTGTGTAAGATTAATACTCATAACCTATTCATACTCTTTGCATGATCAAATATGGTGATGAAGCAATTCTTTTATAATACCCCTATATTGGTGTTAAATATTTTTAAATGTATTCAGAATACGTAATTTAAACGCGACGTAAAGGCAACTTTATTTTCTTTCGTTTTTAGCATAGTATTTTAATCCCGACAGCATCACAGATTTGCATAGCAGCATCAACTGTGATCTATAGATGAATACTGTGAAACTTGCGGAAACTGTCACCTCCGTTAACTGTATATTTTCGTTGATGTATTCTGCACCGGCCGCCAAACATACAATTATTATTTTTTCAGAGTTTGGTAACATGTCGCATTTTTAGCAATTGCTAATATCTACCATCTCTTTAGCGTGACCGACGTTAAGAATTAAGTACAGGGCCTTATGGGCTTTTCCGGTAAAAAAAACCTGCCCCCGTTTTTAAGACAAAACTTTTTTAAATCCTTACTAACATAATTTTTCTTCACAACGATTACATTAGTAAAATAATACATTGAATACATTTTGTTTACCACAAATCGTGGTGAATATCTTTAGAATTTATTATTTGTAGGAAGGGATACGTTCGTCTGTTGGATCAGCCACAGCTTTTGTCCCACGGGCTTCGGTTGCCGTATCAAACTGCACTCTGGAACTTCGCGATCCGGTTGTTTACCCGTGTGTGTGTGTGTGTGTTTAAATTTAAGGTGGCATCAATATCTAGGTCATTAGCGACCACTATTGAATTTAACGGTATGGTAACTGTGAAGATGACATGATATGGAGATGATTGGGGTTGAAAAGACGAACACAAATACAACCATGCCCGAGGTGGGACTCGAAACCGCGATTCTTCGGTCTGAGATCGCTACTGCACCACTGCCTTAACAATCTCGTCCATCTGGACCGGCGAACCTGTTTGTTCACCTGTGTAGGTTTTGTTTTTGAGGTTTTAATCGCGACGAAGTGAAATGTAATTTCGTTTACTTTTCTTAATTTTGGTTAAAGTATTATTTTACAATTTTAAAAAAAAATCCTTTTCTTTGCGAACTTAATTTAGATTGTATGATCCACGAACCGTAAAGTGCGAAAGTAGTAAATTGCTCCATAGTAAAAAAACAACATGTTTATTAATATTTCTAACTATTTAACTATAATTATATTTTCGAACAGGATTCGTACTCAATGCCTACAGGGAGATAACTGTCCGCCTGGCATCAGGCAGCTCGATTTGTCGTGAATCAAGTCGGTTTGTTCCCTTAGGGCGATTAGTCATCAAAGGAATTTTAATAATTTTGTTCGGCAATCAAAACTTATCTTTCTGTTAATAGGGAAATTGTACGTTTTCGTATACTATTTTTTTACGTTTGGAGTGCAACTTTAACACCAGGTGAATTATAGAAATAAAACAGAGTAAAACAAATTACTGTCTTAACAAGAAAATATTTTTTAAGTAATGGCGTGCGTCTGTAAAAAAAAAAAATGCTGCAGAACAAAATCTCACAAAAAAAGGAATGATTTTTTTCCTGGGGCAATGAGTACTTAGTAAATATTTCTCGAAAACAAACACCGCTGAAAACATTTCTGAACACACTGATACAGGGTAAGCTTGGAAGTAAGGACTTGAGCTTCGCCGGACCAAGCAGGAATTTATACTGGCTGCAAGATTACTAACAGGTCTTCCCATATTTTCATATTTTACTTAAGCATTTATTGAACCGAATTTGTTCAATTCGGAGAGTTCGCCAGTTTTGCTCCTGGAGCGATTCTCTAAACAATAGTCATAACGCAGAAATTAAACCCGGAACAATGACAAATTCGGTTCAATAAATGCTTTAGTAAAATATGAAAATATGGGAAGACCTGTTAGTAATCTTGCAGCCAGTATAAATTCCTGCTTGGTCCGGCGAAGCTCAAGTCCTTACTTCCAAGCTTACCCTGTATCAGTGTGTTCAGAAATGTTTTCAGCGGTGTTTGTTTTCGAGAAATATTTACTAAGTACTCATTGCCCCAGGAAAAAAATCTTTTTTTTTTTTTTTTTTTTTTTTTTTTTTTTTTTTTTTTTTGCGAAAGGATAAAATAACGCTTGACACTAATTTGCCAAAGAAAAAAATTGGAGTATGGAAAATTCATTGAGATCGTTTTTTACATTTATGGACTTTCTTCGAAGTTAAGACTAGTAGAGTCGAGATTGAATTGCCGTGGAACATTTATGGAGGCCATTTCACGATTTTACACATGCGAGCTGAGCTTGCGCGTCTGCTTCTCTCCCATATCCCGAAGGTGCCCTCGGACTCTCTTGGTAGCTGGGGTGAGCTTGGCGCATTTTCTTATCTCAGCGGCCATGTGGCTGAACATCTCTTCTCTCCCCTGGCCCATCCGCTGCTCTGAACAAGTTCAGAGTGAGGGTACAGGCGAAACCACAAATCCGTATCCTGAAGAAAATAGAGAGTCCGGATGCCGTTCGTGGAAAATTCACAAGTTTAAATGAAAATCAGATTTTTCCCAAGCACTCTGACCTCCATCCGAGTAAACATTTAAAGAAGTGAAGCGGTTTTTGTAAAGTTTGAAAATGTTATCTGAATTTCATATGAAATACACCCTAATGGAAATTAAATTTTTCATTTCAAAATTTGCCAGACCGCCTCTTTGAGCCAGTTGAGCATAGAATATTGATTTTCGAGATAGTCCTTTGTACGATTTAGGAGTTAGTGTTGCTCATGGACAGTTTTTTTTAAGAAAAGGGAGAAAAATACGCTTTTGTTACCAGTTACTCGCATAACGCGTATTTCGTGAAAATGCCAAGATATATTATTTGGACATTTCATAACTACGTGAACGAGTAATTTGAAAAATATTAATTTCGTAATGACAGCAGTTGCACTCGTAAATATGATGATTCACTCTATATTTTTGACTATTTGATTTCTATAAGAAAAACAAGGTGTGTTTGACTGCTGAAAAACTGGCCTGCGAATATATGTAATCTCGATTATAAGTTAAATACAGTGGCCAGACACGTGCACTCGGCCAAACACGTGCCTTAGAAAAGGTTCTTATAATCCTCGCGCGAATATTCATACAATTCTTGAAAATGCGTGGGTTTCTCTGGAAAACACTTGATAGATACTACTTGCCATAAGGACTGAAGGCGTTGAAGGTACATCAATTCAAAGCACTATAGTTGCATAGTTTGTCTTGTGTAAACGGTTGAGGCGAGAGAAATAAATCAGTATTAAAGGAAGCTCTCTTTTGAGTAGAGGAAATCCTAACGGTAAGATTGTATTACATTATCAATGGCAATTTGGTATTTGGGTATAACGTTTTGTTTCTGCGGATCCTACAGCTCGTGTATTACTTTGGCGGTGCCTTTACCATAATGACTGCATGGACATGCGTGTTGCTACGTTCGGCGCCATGTTGCAGTTTATGAACACAATCTTGACTTGCCCTTCCCGGGAACATGGATAGGTCGAGGAGACTATGTAGGTAAGTCGGCGAGAAGGTTGCTTGTTAAATCATCCAATGTGTACTTTTGAGAACATTCAAAGTGACGGCAGAACAGGTACCTGAAATGCAGATTTTGAATTGTGCGTGTGTGTGCATGGCTCCTATTACGTTTTTCGACACGAAGTTACACTCGCGCGAGTGTTCGCCATTTGAGATTTGGCCATGGTAACACTAGCTTTGTTTTAAATTCCACCGGCTACGATAGAAGTGTGTTGAGGAATGGAACCTGAACCTGGCAATTAATTGTGCGCGAGCTTCGTGACCACCGCAACGAAATTCCATTGCACAGGATACTTCTTTCATGCAGTTTGTCATTTGATAACGTTATTTGCAAAGTACAATGACAGTTGGCGATGAATTTTCCAATTTCACGGAAACAATCATTTTCATGTCGATCTCTATTAAATCGCATCGTTATACACCGTATTAAATGTTGACATTGTGAATTAGAGCATATATTGACAAATTTGTGTATCAACTTTTTGTTTTTTTCTCGACCTATTTACTTACGGGGCCATGAGAGAATATTGTAATGCTGCAGCAGAAAGTGGCGATTTTTCTACAGAAAAACTCGTATTGTTGGGCTTTAATATCAAAAAAGTAGGTATATTGTTTCTATATATGACTGCCTCTTCTAAGGCGTTGCATGGTCAGACACCACGTTTTGTGGGTTCTTCATGCTGAAACTTTGGTTTACAGGCGAACTTCGTGTCCGTCAACGCAAGCGCCTTTTAGAGGATTTTCTCCAAAATTGACATTTACCGATTGATCTGGTCGAACTAAAGGTCCTGCAAATTTGAAACAGGGTCTTTTGATTTTGGGTGTACTTCAGTCGTGGCTCCTTGGGGTGGGCAATGTAGGCACTGTCTACCCTGATGAATGTGAATTAGTTTAATACAATTCATATAATATAAATTATGATTCTTACAATTTTAATTTGGTGTAAGTTTTATTCATCTGGAAATGTATCATGAACATTTCATTATCGTTGCATGAGCCATATTTCCATTTCAAACGTTTTCTAAGAGCCCGTGCGCCATGATGATTCGTCTCTTTCCCTGGAGTCTTGTGCCCGCCTGCACCTCTGGGAAAGGCACGCCCGGGCGCTGCCTTGCTTCGCACCGAATTCTGAGAAAAGGCCCTGTATACTTGGATTTATTTAAACGTGACTTTGAAGTAAATCAGCTGTTGACTGTTTTTAATCCAGTTAGGGGCTTGAACTTTACCGTAGTGACCCTGTAACGGCACATAAGCTCCCGATTGGATGAAACCGTCAACAGTTGATACCTGCCATACGCTCTTCTAAATAAATCGTACTATAGTGAGCGTAACATGCTGTGTCCATACTTGACGCATGCAAGTTGTGCGCAGGCCAGCGAATGCTTTTGCTTCCTGCCCGCCCAGGAGACTTAAATTTCCTCTCACATTTAAGCCGCATAGCGCGTGTGTTTACTGTTTTGTTGACGAGTAAACAAGCGAAGATAGTGATTATTATTTAGGAAGCGTTTATTTTTCTCATTTTAAAATAGGCCTCTACATTCCCTCATGGGTATGATGGTGCAAGGAGTAGACCACCTACCCCCCCCTAACGACACGTACAACCACCTTTAAGGCTAAATGTACCGACACTAGTACAATTTGTGGCCACCACGTGGCAGCACCAAAATAAGTAAAATTTACTTCACCGATAACGTCTGAACCAATGGTCCGATTTTCGATCTGTAAACGGCATTTGACGACTTTTTAAAATATAATTTACGCTACGAAGCCCTTTTTCCAAAAATCTAGCAAAAACTCGAATAAAAAATTAGTTCTCAAACTTCCGAGAAAAAATTAAAAAATGTGGGCTTATAGCGCGATGGCGACATGCTTCCTGAATCCAACGCCGTGACAATCATGCAAATCGGACGAAAAGGAGCGTCGTAAAGAGAAATTTACGAAAACACCTCGCCCCCCCCCTTCCCCTTCTGCGCCCTTGCGTCACCCACCCGTTTGTTGTGGGCCCTCTGTCGACGCGGGGGCACGACCAGGCCAGGCGGCATGCGGCAGTCTCGGCGAAGGAGGCGGGACTTGCGGGATACGCAAGCCAGACAGTCGTTTTATGCTTTCGTCACTTTGCATCTCAATCTATTTTTCCCCAGATACCAAATTAGAGATGCTATACTACTATTACAGACCGAGGTAAACGGTCTGTAATAGTAGTACATAACAATCTTTTTCACATATTTCCGTCTTCCTTCGAATACCATCTTAAAATTGTTTCAGGCATTACTCAAAATATCGATAACGATTTGGAACTGTTTTTTAAAAAAATGAACTAATTTTGTAAATATCACCATATTCCATCTCCTCACATTTTATTTTAGATCCATTTTACTTCTATTGTATCCCGTTATCATTCCACCTTCCTCTAAAATTTTCCGTTGTCACAAACCGGTAAGAATGAGCGGAGTATACGCACGAGCTCTTTTATCCTACAACTCGATTTTTGATCTTAAAACGACGTTTACCTGCTTTAAAGGGTTCATCTGGTGAATCTCTAAATAATATACAATATAATTACAAATTCATTTATTATTTACAAAAATATACCCCCACCTCCCGAAAAATAATCGGCTGGATCCGCTCCTGCTGCGACACCTCTCCTAACTGCGTAAGGCAATAACATAGACCCTCGTATGTCATCGGAAGCGACCGCAGATCCTGCACAGTTCGGCGTCTCCCACGGCAACGCTTCAAGGAGAGAGGCGAAACGATGAGAGGGAGACTTGAATTTCCATGACATGAGATACAACTACTGGTAACATTGGGGAAAGTTGTATCTCGTAAACTAAAAGTAAATTATAATTTTGAAATTCTTGGTACTTTTTATGCATGTAGCCGCAGTTATCTACAGTGTAATTATTATTATAATAATAATTATTATTATTTCTATTTACATTTATTCAAAAGTACCGAAATCAAGGGTAGACCTGTGAGATCGGAGTCGGTAGGACAGACATGCAAAACTTTCACAATCTCTGTTGTACAGACTAACAGGCAGATACAAGAGAGAGAACACAAAGCTTTTGTGACTGACCAACGAAATTCTAAAAGTTTGTACATCTTATGTTTGTAACATGAAAAAAGTAAATTATGAAAAATGAGTGGTTGTCTTTGCGACTTATTGCACTGACGAGTTCTGCAGTTTTCGAATTATGTTTTTGATGGATCACTCACCGTCTCTTGTTTTTCATTTTCCAAGACATGAGATTAGAAGGCAACAATCTCCTTTTCCTCTTTCGAGATGACAGCAGATATTTTTTTGTTGGTGGTGTTGTAAGCGATTCTGATGCAGAAGCAACGTTATGATTTTCGCAGTGGTTATTGGAGGATCTAAAATATTATTATTAAAAGAAATGTTTACAAACACTCAATTCATTAGTCATTTTGTACTTGAATTATAGTGCAGTGTACACCTCTATGAATCGAAGTTTTTAGTACCTGAGATAGTACAATCTAAAAGCCACATTCACACTTTGCGGTCTCAACAAATAACTTTTGACATTGAAAACCTGAAAAGTGTTCCCACTAGTGTAACGATTTTTGACGCCTCATCTTTCGCAAGGCGGCAATTTGACAATAATCTCTCTTGAATAGTGAGGGAAATTAAATTACATTGCACAAATAAATATATTTCCAAAACTTTAATAAACCACATATTTAAATATTACTGTCATCTGTCGTACATACGAGGTTGAACTAAAGAATTCGCGAAGACCTACAGTGTAAGTATTCGGCATATTGACGTGTTTTGCAATTTGCCGCCTACGCGAGCAGTCGAGGAAATAGTATATCTGCTTTGACAACATTGTATGAGGTTCAATATCACTTCATCTGATATAGAATGTTTCTTGTTCTGAGAAGACATGAACTCAATGAGTGACATGTTGTTTGCTCTTGTTCGTAACACAAGTGTATAGCGTTTTCATTTTAATTTGGTTTCTGACTTTTGGTGGTACGGTATAGCTTCTGTTCGTAGTAAAGGCCAAACAATACACAGTTAAGCTGGGGAAATTATACGTCTAGTTATTAAGAAATGTGACGAAGAAAATAATTCAGGCGTTCATCACACGCTGCATAACAGCAATTTTCGGGTAAGAAACTATACTGAAGTGTCTGTTCGAACTGTGATATTAATTAAAAAAGGATTTCAAGCCGGCGGGGCAGCCTTGAGTACTCCCGTAAGAAAAGGCCATATTGTGAAGATAAAAAATTCCACATTGATGGTATTCATCTATTGCTTATATGTTTTCCTTATTTTCGTATGATGTTTTCATTTTTGTCTATGGATACTTGGCGTAATATATTTGGGACAGCTAGCAGTTGCAGATTAGGCGGGGGGAGGGGAGGGTAGATTCCAAGAACAGAGCGCATTCCTCAGCCTCGCAATCAAGTCAGCTCCCAACTATAAGAATGAGGTGGCTCGTGAATGAATAGACGCAGTGGACACGAGGAAGTGTAAACCGGAGAAGGGCACCAATTAAGCGAGCCAATCAGTGAACTTGGTGTGAGCATTCTCCACATTGTCTATTTGCGAACCATTGTCCCAGTGCCATATCGGACTTGAAATCCCGGGCCCCCTCCCCCACGGCCACTTTATCCGAGTCCAGGCTCGTTCGTGCCCTGCCTAGTCCCTGCCCTAGTCCTTTGCGGCAGGTGGCGATGAAAGACCAACCGCCCGATGCATTCGACAATCGACAGAATGAAGCAGACCCTCAGAGAAAATTCAAGATTTTCTCCGTGAAATAGAAAGAAATTTCACAAAATCTTGGAAACACAGACATCGAAGTGAAGATTCGATGGATTATATAGTACGATATAAGCAATACTATAGTGTACATACTTTGGTTTTTACTCCAAACGCGTGCCTATTATTATTATTATTATTATTATTATTATTATTATTATTATTATGTGCAACGGAGTCCTTATATTTCTTTCTTTTCAAACATATTTCTCTGCAAAGAAAGCAAATGACCAGGCGAAAGTCAGAAAACTCTACGGGGATTCCAGCCCAGACCAAGACAAGATAAAGAAAAGTTTATTCAAGAAAAAAGCGAAGAAGTGGAAGAACATAACAACAAATAGAGATCTTAAGAAAATTTCCAGGTCATCCGAAATATGATCACGAAGTGGAAATCAAGAATGGCGAATGTTAAGAACGAGAACGACAAAATAAATACAACAAAAGAGATCACGAAAAGATGGGAAGAATACACGAAGAAGTTACATGATAAGGACTTACAAATAGAGTAGTGAATATATATATATATATATATATATATATATATATATATATTTATATTACAAATAAGAACGTGAGATCGAAGAAATGAATTGGACGACAAATTAACTGAAAAATGGGAAGTCCCCGGCTGTAGATAATATTCCAATCGAACTATTCAAAGATACTGGGGAATAAATCTTGGCGAAACTAACACAATTATGCAATGTGATCTGGAAAAGAACAGAGTGACCAACAGATTTGCAACGCACTATAATTACTCCATTATCGAAGAAAGGGGACAGCCGAGATTGTGCAAATAACACCACAATTGCATGAATACAGTGTGATTCAGTCAATCGGCAAAAGTCATCCCTCGGAAAAAGGGAAAAAGAAAAAAAAATAAGATTTTAAAAATATTGTTGATGTAAGCATATACTTTCTTAAGATTTTCAAAAACAATTCACATTGAAAGAAACCTCATTTTCTATCTCCTCTGGAAAGTTGTGTAGATTACATTACGTCGCGTAAGCGTTAGCGTAAAGCATATCCTAAGATCATACTCTCAGAAAAATATTTCCTTCGTTTTTAAACTCGTTTGAATGCTCCATATTATTTGTATCATTGTGGCCGATATGTCACGAAAGAGTCACGTCTAACTGGTTTGCATACTGCAATTTCTACAGATAACTTTTTCTAGAAAATCCGCTTTTTATAAAACAAAGAAAATGTAAGGGAAAACACGCTCCAAATGCAAGCAAACGTCTAGGAGTTATCCAATTGCATCATTACCCTATATTCATTTACGTAGTCTGTATGAAATGACTCACCAGGAATTATGTATTCCCTTCAAAATTACACAAATATAATATATTTATTTTATATTAAAATAGCTTACTTGGTAAGCTGGGATAAGTCATGATTCATACTATCTTATTTCGATGCTTGTTACGGTGTTGGAGTCAGGATGCAGCTCGCCAGACCGCTATTTTACCACCTTTTTTTAAATTTGAAGTCGTAGGCTTCCGCGGCCAGAGTCATGTGCATGATCTTGGCTGTCCGGGTGACGTCGCGTCGAAGATTGTGTTGACGATGTTTCGACCATCATGCATTTTTTTAAATTTGTCCGAAAGTACGAAAACATTTTTAAAATTAGCTTCGGCTATTTTACTTGGGAAAAGAGATTCACCAGATGAACTCTTTAAAGCAGATAATCGTCGTTTTGAGATCAAAAATCGAGTTGTACGATAAAAAAGTTCCTGCGTATACTCCGCTCATTTTTTCCGGTATTTGACAACGGAAGGTCTCAGAGCAAGGTGGAGTGATAACAGAAGACCTTAGAAGTAAAATATATCTAAAATAAGATGTGAGAAGATGGAATAATGCTGATATTTACACAATTAGTTCCTTTTTTTTTAAAAACAGTTCCAAATCGGAATCGATATTTTGAGTAATGCCTCAAAAACTTTTAAGATGGTATTCGACGGAAGACGGAGATATGTGAAAAAGATAGTTATGTACTACTATTACAGACCATTTACCTCGGTCTGTAATAGTAGTATAACATCTCTAGTTTGGTATCTGTGGAAAAATAGATTGAGATGCATAAACCGACTGTCTGGCTTGCGTATCCCGCAACTCCCGCCTGCTCCGCCGGGGCTGGCCCCACGCCGCCTGGCCTGGTCGTGCCCCCGCGCCGACAGAGGGCCCACAACAATCGGGTGGGCGACGCAACGGTGCAGAAGGGGGAGGGGGGGAGGTGTTTTCGTAAATTTCACTTTACGACGCTCCTATTCGTCCGATTTGCATGATTGTTGCGGCGTTGGATTCAGGAAGCATGTCGCCATCGCGCTATAAGCCCACATTTTTTAATTTGTTCTCGAAGATGTGAGAACTAATTTCAAATTCGCGTGTTTGCCAGATTTTTGGAAAAATGTCATCGTAGCGTAAATTCTATTTTAAAAAGGCGTCAAATGCCGTTTACAGATCGAAAATCGGACCATTGGTTCAGATGTTATCAGTGAAGTAAATTCCCCTGTGATAGTGCTGCGATCTATTGAATTTTCCTACAAGTATTTTTCGGTGCATTTAGCCTTAATATAAAAGTGTAGTTGTAGTTCATGAAAAAATTGTTTTTGAATTTTCGTTTTCAGTTAATAAAGATTTGTAAAATTTTGATTAACTATAAAGGCCCGTTCTTTTAGTTGGTTATTTACAAACCACAGTGAAATTTTCACATTTTGGTTCATTACATCCTTCACACACAACGTTTCGGCAACTTTCACACATTGTCATCTTCAGGTTATGGAATAAATTACGTACAATTAGTAAAAACTAAAACTAATTACGATAATATTTTAGCAATGTAATTAGTTTTCGGTGTTAGTCATTGTACGTAATTTATTTCTTAGCCTGAAGATGACAATGTATGAAAGTTGTCGACACTTTATTATTGTGAAGGATGTAATGAAACAAAATGTGAAAATTTCATTGTGGTTTGTAAAAAAGTCAAATAAAAAAGGTCTCATTATAGTTAGTAAAAATAATACATAAAGTTGGTTGTGAATATACTAATGTAATACCACAATACTGCGTATTACGTGAAGGAAGACTTTGTGTCTAAAATGTTTGTTTTGAATATTATATTTTTAGGAATGTTAATAATTTGAAAACGAAGTTATCAGTGCACATTGTATCAATATTTTTTGTTAAGCTCATTTAGCAGGGTGTGATGCGATGCACAGATAACTGCATTTGCAGAGATAACGCTCAAACAATTATAATTTAAGCCAAAGAAAAATATCACGTATTACGTTTTGTATATTCAGAAATGCGTACAAAATGTTTCAGAAAAAATTGATACATCAACGATTATTTTCCTTGAAGATCTAATTTGGCATGTATGTGTGACAGTGAAACTAACTGTACTGACTAAGCTACCCCTTTTATATTTTCAGCTTCATCAGAATTTTGTTTCTGTCTAAAACGTCTTTCCCCAGAGAAATAATGTAAAATACTCGTATGCTCCATATTTAATCAGACGCTACAGAAACAAATCTTAAATGGGGTAGTGCAGCATTTAATTTTGAACGTATTTCGAAGGTTTTTTGTAAATGGCGTACTCTCTTAATTTTAATACGCGCTCCGTGATGTTTCTAATTCTAATTATTATTCAGCGTTAGAATATTCGTTTTACCTTGAGCAGATATGTTTTTGTCGACAGAGTTCCGTAATTCGATAGCAAAAATGTCACAAGTCTATGATAAATTGTAACCCCCTACTGTTACTACAGTATATGAAGAGGTCAGTGAGAGATCATAACCGCATTTTCACTTTAAATGCTAACTGAAGTTTGGCGGACACCCGCAAGTCATAATTGCAATTCAGGATCGAGGCCAGTTCATGACTTAACTGAACACACTGTTCTTTTTCCTACATAAAAACAGCGAAAATTTTGTCATTCCTTTACCAAGTTGTGAGTGTAATATCTCAGAGAAAATCTCAATTGTGTCTTGACTATTCCTTACTGACGTTTAGAAGCCAGCAAGTTTCAAGAGGCCTACAAATAATAGACATCAATGATTTTTCTGATATGAAAGCAAAATAATAAAATCGCAATCAACTGCAATAGAAACATTGTCATTAAATTGTTTGATTCTGAACCCAATGATTCTGAATGGTCCAGAAATCACGTGACAGTTCTTTGCATCCAGTCAGAAGGGTTATAGGCATTGAAAATTGGGTGTGTCACACCAAAATATTAGCGCTTGTTCATTTTTAGTGTTTATTCGCATGCGCACTGTAGTTTAAATTTTCAAAAGTTTTAAAATGCATTTTCCATGCTTATTATACAGACGTTTATCTGACTTCTGATGCTATGAGATTTGCACTCTGAAGGATTGGCAGATGTACAAACGATCAGACGTCTCGTTTTAGCATATTTTATACGACCCGAGCGTACTCGGAAGAGTTCTTAAAACAATCATAATTCAGTTCTTCGTCTGTGAATTTTGATATTTTTTACTGCAAATTGGCAGTCATTTAATAAGTCAATTTCATTGATGAATTAGAATTTTCAGGCGAATTGTCAGCTGGTCATCTTACGTTAGGCTGCGGGAGTGAGAGATAATAAGCCGCAAGAAACATTTCAACATAACTATCTTATAAACGAAATTTTTCATTTAACGAGTCACCTTTGTATGAGAAATTTAGTAGTTGGAACACTGCGTAAAATTGAACGTCAAGAGATGTCAAATAGTAAAAATTAATATTTACGAAGAATTTGTGGCGAAGATAATCGTAAGCCAGTGCGAACATTATCTATAAATTATTATATTTACCGAATGTTGCAGAACGTGATCAAGATAAGGGATGGCAGGAATCGTAACTGCAAAGTAATTTTATTATCACTTTCGACACTTTTGTAAACAAATAAATCATGTTTTTGACCGAAACAGGGATGGGAACTTGTAAAACCGGATTGTAAGTGTTGCACTGGAATAATTATGGCTGAACTCTTTAAGAACTTAAAAACTTTGGCTTATTCTCTCATTGACCTTTTTATATGTTCAGGATATTGAACTTCCTGATAGTTAATTTACTCAGTAGCGTCAAAGAGTAGTTCAATAAAGTGCTGGAAAGAAATGAAGGCTATTTATTATGGATCTCTTTAATCCACTCTCTTTACAAGTTGTATTTTCATGTAATAATATATAAACAGCAGGGAGGTTCAGCGAACATAATTTATTTTTAATTCTCCCTTATTAACTTTCTCGACATTCAAAACTATTTGTTTTAGTGACTTTGTTCATGTGTGTTATTTCATGGGCGTTTGAAGAAGGGCGATGAGAAATGTTTGTGAGGACCTTTGGGTTATTGTAGAATGCATGCGTGTAAAAACTCTTCCCAATTCTTTATTTTTTTCCCTCGTATTTTCAATCATATTCCAGTAATATTACAGATTTTTTTTGTATAAGTATAATTTGATCCAATTTCAAGACTACAACTTTCCATAATATGTGGCAACCTGCTAGTTCATAATCTTTCCTGATAATTAATAAATTGTTGAATGACCATGGTCCCAGTGCAAGTAAGAGATATGAATCATAAATGTACGTTTTGAGACTTGCCCGTTTGTTTCCTCTTTCCCTGCATGAAGCGTATATATCTGCCTTGGCTCGCCTCTCCAAGATTATCTTCAGCTTCCGTGACTGGATTGTAAGGAAATAGTGAACTAAACATTGTTTTGCCTAGGTAGTCCATACTCTCTGCTTGCTGATAGAACCATTTTCGTCTCGTGCATGCGTATCAGAAGTGTTGCCTGAGTGTGGAATGATAAGCTATTAGAGATTATCCAGCCATGTTGCTTCGATCCCTTTATAGTTGGGTGAGCGACAATAGTGGGGACCACAGAATATCTTAAAAGGGGAAAAAAAATATCTTCACTTTTGGTTTGCGGCCATTGTAGCTCCTTCAAAGAATTGAAGTGTAGATAGCAGATAATGAACCATTTGTTGAGTAGTTTTCTAACCACTTGTTCCGAATCTCAAAGACTTTGAGGGTAGCAGTCTCCCACTCTCATTGTCTTTTTTTATTACTATTATTTCTTTTCTTAAGTTTTGGTGGGCGTGGCGCGCGCTTGCACCGCAGTCTACGCGCAGAGTGGCCGCATGGCGCGGTACCTTTTGTCTGTCTGTGTCAGTGTCCACCCGTAGAGGTGAGGATGGCTCGGAATGAGTGCGAGGCCCTGTGGCAGCGGATGTCCCGCAGCGTGAGCGACTCGACTCTTCGCCACCCCCACCCCAACCTCACGCTGCCCCTCCCCTCTGTCACTTCTCTCATGCACTTCAAGGTAAGTGCTGCCGCTGCAGCTGCCGCCGGCGGCACCGCGCCGGCGCCGCTCCCGGAGCCCCGGAGGCCCGAGCTGCCTGCCGACTCCGCCCCCAGCTCCGCACGCCACTTTTTTTTCTCTCTTTTTCTCCCACTTGCGTACCGCTGTGCAGTCTGCCTGGCAGTATATTGTTTCGTATGCAAGTTTGAACGTTGTTTTGTTTGTTATTTTTCACCGAATTCTTTTCGCCAGTTGAATCTGTTTTCAGTATGTTTTGTGTTATGAAGACTTGTCTCATTGTAATGTTTTTTGTTTTGCTTGTGTAGCTTCTTGGTTCTGTAGATGTACAGTGTAAACGGCCAAATGGATTAGTTTGTTGAACTTCAGGGTCCGTGTGACTCGAGTAATATTTAGTGCTAAAAGAGGGAACGGCAGGAAATGGCTTATGATTAGAAAAATAATGACAACCCATTTTTGGTATGTCACTGTTCACGCTTGTTGGCTGCTTGCTTTTTGTGTTTTGTTGCCCT
Organism: Gryllus longicercus; assembly: GCA_038098605.1. Lineage (NCBI taxonomy): Eukaryota > Metazoa > Arthropoda > Insecta > Orthoptera > Gryllidae > Gryllus > Gryllus longicercus. Next base: position 137,491 of record JAZDUA010001167.1, read on the forward strand.
GGTACAAAATACGAGCTCGTGTAATTATGTTTTAGTATTTTTACCGAATTTAATATTTCAAGGAATTGTGCGTGATGTAGCTATGTCGGCTATAACTTTGGTGGGATATGGCTTCAAAACAAACCTAAACACTAAATGCTAGTAAGTGTGCTTGTTTCTAATGTCACTGAATTTCTGTGCATGTCCCTAGCATTTTTTTCCCATAGTTACTGTTACTGCAGTTCCATTGTAAGCACCATTACTTTTCTTACAATTCAAACGATATTACAACGGACTTTTATAGTGAATGGTCAAGAACAATACTATTACTTCGGGTTCTGTATCTTGAAATTAATTACAGCTTTTCCACTTTGCTTTTAGCTGTACTGTAAGTGAATCTGAGTCTCCAACATTTAGTATTCAGAGACGAGTTGTTACAGCTTTCTTTCTTTCATTTGGAAAATCAAGTCTTTGTCAATATATTTTTAAAGGAGGTGACATAGCTATAATAAAGTACTACAATAATGCTCGTTGGAAATTAATCAAACACATTCTGAAGGTATTCTATGCAATAAGGTTTTCTCTGCATGTGATGCAAGACTGGGGTTCTTTGTTTAGAGGTGGGAACTGTAGATAACATTTGCTTGGGTTTATTTTGTGTTGCTTTCCTATGGTTGCAGAATCCAAAGAGGCAGCACACATGATCTTTGCCCATGGCTTAGAATAGGAGTTTTCTGATGATAGGTTGCATTTGTGCAGTTCTCAGCGTTGCACAGGTTAATAATGGGTTCACCATTAGAGTAGCTTTTTGGAATTGGTAAAGTTGATTCAATATCCTGGTAGGAGCCCGGGATGTTGGTTCACAGTATATTGAAAGTTGCACGACTTCTCTGCACATTGCAATAACATTTGTAGTGCAATAATTTTCCTGCACTTGTGAAACTTTGTATTGTGACTTGTATATACCGGGTATGAGTGTCGCAATTACAGCTTTGTGTAATGTAAATTTAAAACTGTGGGATTAATATGTAAATCCGCTTTCTTTTTATCCCTTGTATTTTGTCTCCCATCCTCTAGAGAGAGAAAACAAATCTAGAATAAATGAGTCAACAATTTCTAATGGGTTGTGTTCTACATAGTAAGTGAAATGAAGTGAATGAAGGAGCTTTACCTGTAGTATTTGACAATACTTACAGCAGGATTTGTGTGTGACACTAATTGCAGAATATGACATTGCCATTGAGAAGTGAATTGGAAAGAAATGCATGCGAGATTCCTAGAGTCACTGCTACATCTTTGCATACGTGCATGCAGTGGCAAGGGAGTCTTAAAGGCAGGATTCAAGAGAATGTTTACGCGTGCTTAGCGCACTGTAGTTCTAGTAGGAATGAATGTGGTCTGCCGCTTGTGCGTGGAAGGAATGAGACTTGAGAAGCACTCCCTATCACCGCCGTAATTCTGTGCTGTTTCCTGTTTCAGAAAGAGCTCAGCTTGTCTCGAAGGAGTAGTCGTGTCGCACACCGTAAGAGTTTCATTTCTGTCACATCTCCCACGTTACCACGATGTCATTCGCCAATATCAAGTAAGTAATTTCTATTCCAAGGCCTTTTTATTTGTATAAAACTTACAAAAAAACTCCTTATTGTTCAATTGTGCCCTTTTTCTTCTGGAGTTTTTAAATCCTGGTAACGCTTCCATGAGATCCTAAGATGTGCAGAATGCTAAATTGTCAGATATTCTGAATAAATCTTAAAAAGAGACATTCATATCGTTTGATAGTCAGTTGTAAGTGTGTAATATTTTACCCACGCTTATTAGAATGTTAAATGATTGGCAGAGATTAAGAAGATCTGCTTCACAATTGTTTTTGTCAACCTGTCAACAACGCCGACGTCTAGAACTATAACACTCGACGAATTAATCATGTTCATAGGGTGACAGTATCAACAGCTCACTACAAAATAATTCACATACATGTACGTTATTTTACTACACTTTGCCAGATACCATTAAACGATTAAATTCGATAAATTTACGTCCCAAATAAAATATTTTCTGCTTCGTAACTATTTCTATACAGTTAGACTATACCGAGCATCGAAAAGGACAGTAATATCAATTTTAACAATTATATTTAATGTGTTATTTACCATTTGGACTGTATAATTCTAAACAACCTGTAACAAGTATTGTACCTCAGCTTCTGGGTCAATGCCCCATATCCAGTTTCCCTGATCCTTTGAGCAAATACTGAGATTGCCCCTTGTATTGCTTCTGGACGTAAATGTAATTTCATTATACAAGGGGGTTCAAATATGACCGGGACTGATTTTTTTTTCAAATACCCCGCCATGCGCATTAACTGCGCCGCCTGGAGAGAATCTAGCCACAACCCCCCACCTCCCTCCTTTGCAGGTTAGAACCTGTTCAGTCGAGTCTGGGTCTTGCTAGAACGATGAGTGAACAAAAGGTGCCGCGGTGCGTGGAACAACGCATTATCATCAAATTTCTCGTTGGAGAAAACGTTCAACCGTCGGAAATTTTGCAGAGACTCAAAAAACAGTACAGGGAAGAGTGCCTCTCACGGACCCGTGTGTTTGAATGGTGTAAGTGCTTCAAAGAGGGACGAGAGCGCGTTGAGAATGAACCTCATAATCGTCGGCCGCGAACATCCATAACCCCAACAAACATTGATCGTGTTAATGCGATTATTTGTGAGAACAGGCGCATCACTATCAAAGACGTTGCATCAGTAATTGGCATCAGTGTGGGTAGTGTAGAAGACATGATAAAAAAACACCTAAAATATAGAAAAGTGAATGCTAGGTGGGTTCCACGCACTTTGACGGACGAGAACAAATTGATGCGCATGCAAGCTGCCAGTGTTCTACTAATGCGGTTTGAAAGTGAAGGAGATGCATTTTTGAAGTCCATTGTAACCACTGATGAAACGTGGGTTCACTATTTTATTCCTGAGTCCCAGCAGGCATCACGTGAATGGCGACACGCCTCTTCTCCAAAACCCAAGAGAGCGCGGAAGATCCGTTCGGCGGGAAAAGTGATGGCAACATTTTTTTGGGACTGGATGGGTGTTATCCATGTAGACTTTCTTACAGAAGCTAACACCATCAATGTAGCTTATTATTCAGCACTTTTGGAAACAGAAATCAAAGAAAAGATCCGATCCAAACGGAAGAGAGGTGGGAAACGGGTAGCATTCCTTCAAGACAATGCACGGCCTCATACTGCTAAAACAACCATGGCAACCATCAGCAAATTGAAGTGGGACCTTCTACCACATCCGCCGTACAGTCCAGATTTGGCCCCAAGTGATTTTTACCTTTTTGGACAGCTTAAATCACATTTGCAAGGCATGCGATTTGCGGATAATGACGCAGTCATCCACAGTGTTCGGGAGTGGATATGCCGACAACCAAAAGACTTTTATGAAAAGGGCATTAGGATGCTCCCAGGACGTTGGAAAAAATGTATAGAATCTGGAGGGGAGTACTTTGAAGAATGACATGTACAAATAAATTTTTGCTAATAAAGTATTTCGTAAAAAAAATCAGTCCCGGTCATATTTGAACTCCCTTGTATCTGCTCGTCTTCTGCAATTCAGTGAGAAATATAGTTACTGAAATTATCATTCTCTATGTTGTCGCGGCAAGAAGTATTATTCCTTCACGAAAGACATGATGAGGGATAAGAGCCCAAATCTGTAATTGATTTACACTTGAAAATATATTTTATTGCATCGGCGGGAATATTTAGTTAATAATCCTTGCAAAAACCCTGTTTCTTGCTGTATTTAAAACCCAACTAGTATATGGCTTAGGATAGTGATTACAGAATTTTGAAAACGTTCACTGAATTCACTTTTCGCCATAGCACGTCACACACAATTTTTAACTGTGTTGGCCGTAAAAATAAAATAAATACTCGTAGTTGACTACAGCGAGTAAAATTTTAAGCCACAGAGCATGTAAAACAATTTAATTGTGTTGTTTGCTCTTGTCACATTTTAGTAATTTACGTATTTTTTGTCGTAAGCGGAGTAAACGCTCTATAACAAACGCATGTATAGCGAAAACTCGCAATAACTTATACTAGAGTATAATTGGTTTACCTTATACTAGCACATGTATTCTTTGTATGACAAAAATTGTCTATAACGAAAAGATTCCCCCGTCAAGTTTTGTTGTAAAGAAATGTTATGAAGAAACTCCATGTAGATGAGGCACGACACATTCAAACGTTTTTGTCAATGAATTGCATGAAAAAAAATGCCAGTTCAGCTTTAAAAAAATCAAATTTCAATATTTAAATGTTTAGAGTTTTAATTTCAGTTTCAAATTTAAAGTCCATGAGTTTGTATTGTCTATCGAACATAAATACATTTTATTCTTTCCCCAATTTGTATTACTACAAATTAATTTGGATATCTTATTCCACTAGAAAAAACACGCGAACCTTCCCACGTATTACAAATGTCAGTTTTCCTTTTTCCGGCTATTCTTAAAGTTAGTCATTGCTTGGGAGATAATCTCTTGAAGATTTTGAAAAATAATCGTAATCCTGTTTCAATGTGGTTAGTAAATTATTAGTATTAATTATTATTGTTGTTGCTTAAGAAAAGTTATATATTGTGCTTTTTTCACGGTATGATTTGTGCAGGAAAGTTACCTGTAGTACTGTTAAACACATCCACGAGATTGCAGGTTGCATATTTAAAGACAAATTGAAAAGATACGCAAGTCGCTAGACTACTGCAGCTCGACACTCGACAGGAATAAACCGCTGGACTATGTCACATGCGTTGACGATTTTGTATATTAACTAGCTAGTTGTGTTGAATTCGACTATTGTATAGAGAAGAATTGTAGAAGTTGCCTGCTCTGATCGGTAGTTTCCCTTAGTTTCTCCGATCGGACCGGGCGAATGCTGTACCTTAACAATCGTGCCGCGGACTACGCGCGATATTCGTATCATCATTATCCACCCCTCTCCTTTTACGTACATCCGGGCATTAAGTGTCACTGCAGTGCCTCTGACCGGGAGACCGTAGGTTCGAGTCCCGACAGTGGCAGGATTTCCTACACTAGCTAGGTGGAATTCTGTCGCTGTCGAGAAGAGAATTCTAGCGGCCCGCTGCTCTGATCGGTAGTGTTCCATGGTTTCTCCGATCAATTCCAGGCGATTGCCGGAGCAGTAACATACCGAACGGACTACGGGCGCCCGCGATATTCCCTTCCTCTTCCTTGTCCTATCCTCATACCTTACACATGCTTACTTACATGCACTACACTACTACACGTGCCGGGAGATCGGTCTTAGCGTGGTCGGAAGCTTAGAGCTTGTCTCGGCTTTGGCGGTGCCCCGCTGGTAGAAGATATCTTGTTGGGGGAAAGCCCGTTAGCCGAAGGTAGATCGGCACCGGATCTGCCATCGAGCGGGGGAAATCATCGCAACATCTCGATGAAAATGCATGCGCTACACGTACGGAACTAATTGCCTTAGCCGTTCACGCGCCTGGAATCACTAATCAAATTCACTTACACACATTACCTATACTACCACTCTTGACGGGATACCAGTGAAAACTTCGAGCTTGACTGTCTTCGGTGGGGCGGTACCGCTGGAGGACATACCTGAAGAGGGAGTCCCCCTGAAGCCGACGTGTAGGTCGCCGCTGGATTTCACAAGGAAGGAACCTTTACATCACTGGAACACCTTCACATGCACTACGCTGAGAGGACTAAAGATCGACCTGGTTCAATACGTAACCCTTTCCTACCTGGGCTACGCACGTGCTTTTAAGTAGAGGAGGAAAAGATTCTTCTACCTTGTGCCCGTCTCCTTCCGGTCTTTCTCCACCTTGTCCGACTGTCTCAGTTATAAGGCTGCGAAGAAAAGGCCAAGGTCTTGTTAGTCTCGATTCTATGCTTTCTATGAATGTTGTGGTTTGTTAACTTTAATGTACTGGCATGCCATTCAGGCCTTGCAGCTTTTGTGTATAAATTGTTTGGAAGTAACCCTCCGGGAAGTTTTCCACTTGGCACTATGGAATATTTAGATTTGTGGTGAATTCTTTCTTTTATAGTTTAGGACTATTTTATTACTAAGTGAGACTTTTAAAATGTAACGCGAAAGAGCATTTCCATGATTGTTAAAGACCATTAATTTCAAGGACAGAGTAGGCTGACAGGGACTCTCTTCCCGATGCTGCTCGTATTTTTACGCGGAGAGAGAGAATAGGAGCACCTTGAGGTAGACTACTGCTCCCCCCGGGCGAAGTAGGGGTTATTTGCACCATTTCCGGAGACAAGCCTACTCTTCAAATGTTTTTTAATGTTGAGCTGTAGTTTTAATATCCCAGCTACCGTTGAAACGAAAATGCATTCTGCGAATGGTTGCGAAGCTGCTGTGCTGTCAGATATTCACGCGTCGTGTCAGTGTTGCCTGGTTAGAGTTTTACATAGGCGTGCGCAGCCGAAAACAAACGGGACCAACTAAATTTCTTGGAGCCCTTTTCCAATGAACATTTTAATATACGTAAATAAATAGAACATACTACGAGGGAAATTAAATCATAACTTACATGGTTTACGTCTAATTCGGAGAGTTTCTTCTCTCTACGAATTGTTTTGTGAAATTGTTGTATAGGAATTTCGTATGTGATTTTGATTTCATTGTTTTTTGAAAGGAAAAAATGTAGTTATAATTTAATTTATTTTGAAAAGCTTTATCTTTATATTAATATAGTCCGAACTAATTTCATAAAATGCTTCAAATGTTTGTCAATCACCTTTTACTGGCCTATCAGGGGTGTAATCATAAAATTGTAAACGAAAACTATATTTGGTAAGCAGCGATAAACTCACTATTTTCAATTATTTTAGAATATCTTTGGTTAAAAAAGGGGACCCTGGAAGCATTTTGAAAAATAAAATATTAGTGATATTTAGAAAATTTAAAATCCTGTTTTTAAGGATGTTTATTATTGCTATGTGACAAGATCAAAACAGGGAAAATAGATGCAATTTTTACAGGTGGCTCACATAAAATGTTCCCTTCGTGAACCTCATTGCAGTAATTGGTTTCCTTGGTTCGTCCCTTAATGGAATATGAAGTAGCGTGCCTGGGATGAGATTAAGGCGTTAAACAGAGTGCAGATATAAGCGGCTAAATTTGCGGACAGAAACATTGAACCGAATGTTAATTGGGAACCTTTAGTTGCAAGCCTTTGTGCCGTTTTCAAGGCATACACAAAGAAAACTATGAATTTGAAATGCCATTTTACTGAAGTATCGGCCACTTGCACAATATAAAATAGAAAAAAAATTCATAAGGCAAAAAACAAAATAGGAAACTAGCATTATGAGTATGATCATTGTTAGATTTAGATTTATTCAGTCAAATAAATAAATAAATATTTAAATAAATAAATAAATAAAAATAAAAATGAAAACTGTGTGCGACGTAGGGGAAAAAATTATCTGCACACGTTTTCTTGAGTTCCAGAATCCCTTCCATTCATTTTAACTATAAATAGTTGAAAGGTGAGTAAAAGTTTTACATAAATAAAATAAATTTTAAAAATCGCAAGATTAGCAATATTTGAAAAATAGTCATTTTCGTTTCTGAGTTATAGAAAACTTATTTGCATCGGTACACGAATTGCAAGTATGATTTTTCTGCATTGCTGAATGCTTCTGATAGTGAGCTGTTGATACTGACACTTGATGAACGTGATTTTTACGACGTGTGTTGTAATTATAAATATCACTATTGCATCAAAATATGTTCCCACCGTGAAGTAAGTCACTTTTGACAAATATTACAGATTCGTAAATATACAGGCAAGACAGTGGTAAGATTCCAAGCTCAATAGAGAGAGGCTTGCAAGGGTAACGTGGATGGCATTTTTTCATTATTCGAATAATTTTCTTTTGCAATCTAAAGGTCTGAGTACTAAATGATGAGTTTCCCCAGAATTTTATACCATATCTCAGGCGAGAATGTACATTTGCAAAAGACACGCAACGAACTGCATGAAGGCTGACAGAATTTGATAGTATTCTGAATGCGTAACATAGTGAACATAGTGTTTAATTTTGTTATATGTACATTCCATTTGAAGTTGACTGAATTGACAGACCTAGAAATTTTGTTTCTAGAATAATATACTGTGTTGACTGGAATAAATTACCTGCAATGGGATAGTGGCTCTTCCCTAGAGCACGCAAATTATACATTAGAGAGTTCTCATGGGCCCAAGTGCACTGATGTGCAGTGATGTTTTTAATGATTAGGAAAGGCCGACAAAAGTACTGGCGAAGTGCAGTGCATGCGTTTACCGTTAATGTATACTTTACTGGATACCGCTTCACATATGGGAAATGCTGCAAAGTGAAGATAAAGTTATGGAGTAGAGTTCGGCACATTTTATCTACGTTGTATATTTGTCTAATAGTGTTTTTAATTTATTTTTTTATTTATTTGTATATTTTTTAAAAATACTTAAGTGTTGTTTTTTTAAATTTTTTGTATTTTTGCTTAATTGCCACCCATCATTAATTGCCACACAACAACAATTTGCAGTAATAAATTATTATAATTATTACTATTATGATTACGATCACGAAAACGCGGATCAGGCGTTCCGAAACTATTCCTTTGCAGCATTTTATATCATACCCGTCTCTGATCTCTAATTTTATATATACATATATAATGTGTGTGTGTGTGTGCGCACACATTATTTGATGTTAGTGTCTCCAATGAAAAACAACACTGTATATGGGAAATGGTTGAATTCACTTGGTAACACTCTCGACCTCATTACCTCATTCAGAAAGAACACCACCTTAGCAAGCGGCGGTGAGTAATCGGTGTTTTTCATTCGAGCAGATTCACGGCTGCGTCATCTTCCACTATCTGCGAGCTGCAACTACGTCACGGTGAAGAGACGGAAGATATTTCTTTGTGCGTTAGGGAAACTGGCGCGGCTAGCGATGAGTCATTGATGTTTACAACTTTACATAAATATAATTTTCTTTGATTTTCTCGACACCGACTGCATCGTAGTTCAGAATACGCAGAACATTCGTTATACCTCAAAGCAAAAATGTTATTCATTAATTACTTAAATACATTCAGTGTAATAAAATATGCGAGAAGTGCCTCTCTTCCCTTTCCTGAGAAACCGCCATTGCTAAATGTGTAAAATGTCAACGAAACCCGATTTTCCCCGCTATTTCTGAATGCGAGACCCGCTGCGCAATCGGTTCATCTTTGGAATGAAGATACCGGGCCATGAGATCCTTAATAAGATATAATTTCGTGGCGGCTCGCACATGCGTCGTCGCGGAGCGCAGCTTCTCTGAAACTGCCTCAAACCTCGCAAAATTTTGATAGCTTCCGTATTTATATGGAGCTTTTGTTTACCTCAAAATTTGATCCTTCCCGATCGATTTCTCTATGAACTCCGCACATCCGCAGAGTTCATTATTCTCAAATTGATCAGACTACATTGACAAAATGATTTTTTTAGCCGCGTACACAGTATTACTGGGCCTGTTACTATTTCAACGCTTAAGTGTCAGCCCATTTAATTTTCAGCACTTAATAGTTGACCAGAAAATGCATCTACATGGAAGTTCGAGCCTGATTGGCAACCCTTATATTTAATTTTCGTATTAGATAGTGTTTTTGTGGAATTTTTATATATTTTTATCGTAAATAATGTGACATCTGTAAACGCGATTATATTTTACTCTATTATTGGATTATTGGCAATTTTGATTTGGAAGCAAGAAAAATATTTTACTGATGACGATATTTCTGAATCCATTAGTAATGATGATATTCCTAATGATCTTAAATGCTCTGAGCATTCTTCAATATAATTATCAGATATTTGTATTATGATAATTATGAAAAGCATTAACTGAAATGCAAAACAAACCTATTACGTTAATCTAACCAAAAGTTAATTATACAACTAATGTACTAAGAAACAATATGCATCGTCAAATAAACAATACATATAACACGCCAAAAACCAATTTGTATTATAGGTTATTTCTTTAGTCTTTGCACTGATATTTAGATTGTACCAGGTCATTTTTAGTTTCTTGTTCAAGACAAAAAGTGCCTCATAATTTCGAAACATATTCTTTTTTAAATTCTCCTGTACTTTATAAATTGTAATATAAAACAATTTAAAGTTTTCAAACTGAACAAATCCTCCCACCGTCCTGCAATGTGGGATGTGTTATGCATTTACTGTCGCACTGCTTAACGTTACACTTAGTCTAACATAGTTAAACTGCTTGTGAAAATTATTTAAGAGTAAAGTGAAAATACAAACATTCGTTTTCTACAAATTACCAATAGTGCATTAAAAATTACAATTCCCGTACTTTTAAGGATAAATTTGCACCAGAAAGATTAACACATTGGTAAAACAAACCGTTGGTATTGTAAGTTTATATAATGTTTGACACCACATTTCACGGAAAACTTTTTTTTAGTTTTTCCTGTGTCTCGATTACCTTTACCCTCCAATCAATACGAGAAATGCGCAGAATAATGCGCTTTCCAAATATTTATATTGATAAAAGGTTCCACTTATTTATAGACAATCAGGTTAAAATTAGGATTCGGTCACATCAGGCATAATAATGCAGGTATAATAATGTTTATACCTTTTCTATTTAAATACGTCTAACATTTGCATAATTGAATACATGTCTGAATTCCCAAAGAGTTTGCACAATTCGCACAGTTTCGTTTTGTTTGTTACCCCCCATCTTTCCACTCGTGAGAACAATCATCGAAGCACCGAGTACGCTGTGCCTCCGAAACTGAACTTAAGGTCGTGCTCATAAGTCTTCACGGCTCTGCTGAAAAGGCCCGTTGTTCGTCATCCTGGGCTGCTATACTAAGATTCTTTTAACGTGGCGGCTGAAGGCCACGAGCTGGACAAAGAGGGGACACTCAATTGGGGGTAATCCAATCCGGGGCTTTGTTACGATTTACATTTTTGGTTTCGGAGCTACCGATTGGATGACAGTGTCTCCTCTCTCCTTCCAGCTCGTAACCTTGAGGCGCCTCGTTAAATAAATCGAAGTATAGACGTAAGGAAGTCATTTTAACGCATCTTCCTGTCGGTTAGTGCTAAATTTCCCATTGTTTTTACAAAGCGAATCTCTCCCATCTCCGGCACATGTAAGACACCCTGCACATTGTGTGAAATTTGATGGCACGAAAGATGAGAGCAAAGGACGATATTGTTTTCCTGTATGTGCCTTGGACTCTACAGCCAGTATTTAAGTCGTATTTTTTTAATCATTAATGCAGTCTTCAGGTCTTAATTTTAAATCATATATTCTTTTAATCAGCGCGATATTTGCATATGAAATGGTATTTTGGTATAAGCTATATTGCTGTTTTGAATTACGTGACGTGGGGCCAAAGACCACGGCTGTTGACGCGCTCTTTAAATCATTGGACTGCTTCAAGGAATGGAGAAATATTACCGAGACCGTTGTTGTGGCGCTTCGTTGCTACTAAGATGATAGTAGAGTTTTACTGGCAACGCTAGCAGCCTGTAGGTTTCGAGCCAGGAGATTGTCAGCAATTTCGCCCATAACAGAGGAGGGCCGGTGCTTCAATCTCAGGTTCCGGGTTTTGCAAGCAATTAAATACCATTAATGCATTTTGAAATTATATTATTAACATTAATTCAAAAAACTGAGATTAGAGACTTGAAAAGTTTGTATACCACTTGAGGAAGGATGTGTTGCTTGATTTAATTGAACTTAAAAAGTCTTTAAGATTTGGTTGATTTTGATTTGATTTATTTTTGGTAAAATCGGAACTGTATGACACGTAGGGGAAGAAATATAATGTTGAGCTCCAGAATATCTTCCCCTCCTTTTTGCTATACACAGTTCAACAATGAATGAAAGTACGAGAAAAGCGACATAACAAAAAAATTTGAAATTTTTGCTCCCAAGATATAGAAAACTTCCTGCATCGCGAACTAAAGATTTGATCTTATAGTATTGCTAAAAAAAACAAAAACAAAAAACAAAAAAAACAGCAACCACCTTCGGCTGTATTGTTACCAGAATTAGCAAAAGGAGAGCTCAACAAAACGTGCGCATAATGAAGTTACATTTACGTCTAGAAGCCAAAAAGAGGCCATTTCAGCATTTGCTCAATGAATCAGGGAAACAGGGTGAAAACCCAGATAGAGAAGCTGTAGTACATTCCTTTTTACAGGCGTAATGAATTTAAATAATATAAGAAACATTTTGCGTGAGTTGGAATGATTTAAATATGTAAAATTGAGGAATAGGTTCCATTGTAAAGAAATCTCTATCTACAATATTAAATGTATAGGACTGGATCGAATGAAATTGAACTTCTGCAATTTGTGGTGTTCCGAATATTTTAACGGAAATTGGAACTATCCTATATTTATAAGAGCACTTAGTTCTATTCGAAAAACAAATTTTAGAGAAAAAATGTCATTCGCAAGAAATCTTAATGTCCTAGGGGCTTCATGTAAACTCTTTCAAAAATTTAAATATCAAATGCAAATTTGTGGGTTAACGAATTAGGCCAGATCAAACAGAAAATAAGCCTTTTTTGTTTACACCCTAGTTATTAGACTGGACAGACGTTCCAAAACATCCACACTTTTTCAGTACCAGGAATCATGAAAATGCATTTCCATCAAAATGTCGGGGATTTTATCCGGCTTTACAAAACTTTTTTCTCTGTATACACGGAATAGTGGCGGCTAGTGCTTAGCATGCACGGTTGCACAACCCTCATATAATCGAAAAAATCGAATAACATGTTAGGAATATATATTTTACATTTAATATTCAGTATTAGATATATATATTGCAGCAATATGGATGTATATGAAATCATTTTGAAATCGAAGATTGTCCGACGAGCGCCCTCTTTGACGTCTCGTGCGCGCAGGCAGAGCACCGTATGTCTTTTATTGCTAATAATACGGGCCACGCATCCCCATGCCTCAACATTACGTCTTGTGTGTTTCGCATCGCAATTCTTCACCGGGTTGCTTAGCAGAACGGTGGGCTCGCATAGCGATGGGAGGGGGGGGGAGGGATCACGCCGGCGTTGGGCTCCGAGGGGAATATCAATTTTGTCCTGGTCTTCAACTAGCTGTATCTTAATTTTATGAATGTCGCGTGTTATTGAAAGTACACAAGTTCATTCTACTTGACTTTTCTTTTGATAGGTTTGTTGATTCAAAACATACAATTGATGTGTGCAGTTTGCTTTGTGTACTATAGTGGGTTGTCCTGGAAGTTGGAAGCCCCTCTTCTTTTCCAGGTGTTTGCCAGGCGTGTCAAGGTCGCGGGCAAGGTAACTAGCTCACTAGAGTTTGCGGGCACTTCTGGGCAGTGGCGGTACATCACTAAACACCCGGCCCATGGCAGTCTTTGGGAGAAGTCAGTTGGCAGTTATTGTCCCAAATTCTCCCTCGGCTAAAATAGCTCTTCGCCCGTAAGCGGGAATTGTTAATATAAAACTGTTTTTTAGATTATTCTTAGGTACTACAAATAACCTAATTGTTTGATAAAATTTAACACACATCTAAAATCTAAAAAGAATTCTCCATCATATTCCTGCACATTGGTAAACATGATTATATAAGGCAAAATTTAAAAAGAAAATAAACATGAAACAGTTATAGTAGTGAAAAATATAAATTTAATTCTCGGTTAATTGGTAGAGTAAAGGTGACGAGCATCTTCGTAAGAAGCCAAACGTTTATTCTCCGCCTCGCGTCGCTTGAGCTTGCACATGTCCACTACTTTCTAGATTTGGAGGAGAAAAAGACGGAGTCAGGGGTAGTTCTACTGCAAGCAGCAGGGACTGGCAGTCCCGGGGAGGGAAATGGAATTTCAGCAGAACACGGCGGAAGCTTTTCGCAAGTTACACACGCACCAGCAATTGGTTATATGGTCAAGTAATTGAATGAAATACTATTTAGCATATTTTATTTTAATATCAGAAAAAAAAATAATTCTGACAAGAATAGGGGGCTGCAGCCCACCCCCACTAGCCGCCACTGGTCTATGGACAACGCTAGCGGCTAAACCGCGTGTTCCGTCGATTTTCTCCAAAATTGATATTCCCCAATCGATCTGGCTGATGTCGCGGCCCCTTCAATTTGAAACCTATATTTTAGTTTTGTGGTGTACTTTACATAAAGCCCGTTGGACGTTTCCGGAATTTTCAAAGAAATGGTTCCATCATTTTTAATTAATTTGTGTTGTTGGATAGTGTAAATGACGTTTAAAAGAATTGCGCAAGTCTCATGTTCGTTGATAACTCTGATTTTTCGAAAATTGCAAGAATTCAAGCTTTTTTCGGAGTCTTCCTACAACTAAAATATTAAAGCTAGATATTTTTCTCTTAATGAAATCTGTTCTTTAAAGATAGATTTTATAATAGGGTCCCGTACAATTTTTCGAAAATTTTAGTACTTTTCGCGTAATTTTGCGTGAAAGAACCGGAAGGCAAGAAAGAACGTGCTGTTTTAGCATCACTAGTTTCATTAGTAATTTCTCTAGAATCTTCCGCAGAGACCGTGTTCTCGCCACACTTGATTCGGCATTGTCCACTGTATCCAAGAATCGTGATACTCTTGACATCCTTCAATGCCTCTTCCACTGTTGAAACAGTCCCACTCTCCGAAGGCCCTTTTACTCGCCTAATAACATACGAAGGTTGCCTTTTATGTTTCGGGATTTGGCAACCCTGGTGTTGCAATCTGGCAACTGACAGCTCTATCGTAACGTTGGATGTTTTGAGGTTATACGTACTCAGAACGTTTTGACATACGAGCGCTATTTGTGTTGTTTACAGTAACTTATAATATTCATCTTGGCCGAAAAATGGAATTAAATCGTGAACATTTTCGTGCAATTATTTTTTACAACTTTAGATGTGGATTAACTCAGCAACAGTGCATGGATGAACTTAATGCAATTTTTGGCGATGAAGCTCCATCAAGGACCAGTGTTCATCGACAGTATGGTGAATTCAATCGTGGTCGTAGTTCACTCCAAGACGAATTTCGCGGTCGGTTTTCGAAGGTCGTCCAAAATCAGTTGTTCCGAAAACCATTGATGTGCGTGAACTGATATTGCAAGATCGTCATGTGACCTATCGTGAGATTGAGACAACCTTAGGCATTAGTGGGACCAGCATACATTCAATATTGCATGAACATTTGATTGTCAAAAAAATGTGTTCGCGTTGGATCCCACACAATTTGTCAATTGCTAAAAATAAATTTTAAAAAAAGGCTTTTGTCGATTGGTCGAAAGAAATGATCAAAAAATACGATCGCGGTGCTTCGAAACACGTCTATAACATAGAGACAGGTGATGAATCGTAGATTTACGCGTATGAGCCCGAAAGTAAACAGCAGTCGACTGTATGGGTGTTTCAAGATGAGCAAAATCCAACAAAAGTTGTTCGCGCACAAAGCACTTCCAAACAGATGGTCGCCTGTTTTTTCGGAAAAACTGGACGTGTCGCAACCGTACCACTAGAACAACGTAGAACAGTCAATTCTGAGTGGTACACAACAATTTGTTTGCCAGTTGTCTTCCAAGAAATCAGGAAAACCAATCGCCGAAGACTGATCACTCTTTACCATGACAATGCGAGCTCTCTCACATCGGCTCAAACAACCCTTGAGCACCCAAAACATCGATTTGATGAGTCATCCGCCGAATAGTCCTGACTTGGCACCGAATGACTTATTTCCGTACGTAAAAAAAAAAAAAAAAAAAAAAAAAAAAAAAAAAAAAAAAAAAAAAAAAAAAAAAAGCGGTTGCTGCATTCAGAATGCATGTTTTGGGAGATACCTCAGAGTGGCAAAAGTGCTTCAAACGCATGCAAAAGTGTATAGATCTTCATGGGGAATATTTTGAAAAACAATAGTGATTTTCGATAATTAATATTTGATTTGTTCTCTAACCCTAAAATATAAAAGGCAACCCTCGTACGAGATCCTATCGGTAGCGGGATGGCGCAGATGGCTATGAAACTGGTCTCTTTATCTGCACGGGGCGGAGGTGTCACCACACTGTGGGGCTTTGGCAGTCCCACACTTCATGTCGTCCTACGTAGTTTCGCTTTGTCAACGCTCTTTGTCCTTCGGAATATAACACTAAGCTTGAAACTGAAGCAAGCAATTGCGCGTCGCCGCCGCCAGTTGTAGCTCACGCAGAACACGGCCTTCGCTTCAGCTGTGAAACTGAGTGGCATCAGGTCATCAGTATGGACTCCATTCTAGGTTCGCTACCTCCACAGCAAGGGAGACTTTTATTACGACGTTTGGTCGACATTTTTTCCATGCTGCGTGGTGTTGGATTTTTTGGTACTGAGACTATACAGTCGACCACGGTTATGGTGAACTTCTGAGGACTAACATTTTTGGTTCACTACATCCGACGTTTATATCCGAGGTTCACTATATCCGATTGTCAAAATTAAATATTTCTCTTTAACGACTTTTTTATTAATATGGAGATATAGCAAAATACATTACCACGAGGTGAAAATTCCAAGATTTTTATTTGTCCTTAAAAATTTAATTAAATCCAATTGTTTGCTTCGTCGTGACTATTCCATTAGTAATTTCTCTAGACCCTTCTCCTGAGTTCGTGCTCTCTCCATACTTGATTGTGCATTGTCCTCTGTGTCTATCGTAATGCAGACTTGACACCCTTCAATGCTTCTTGCACTGTTGGAAAACCGTCCCGCTCTCCGAAGGGCCTTTCACTCGCCTAAGAACATGCGAAATTCTTTCGGAAGCGAGATGGCGCAGGCGACTAATGAAACTGATCGCCTTTCCGCGCGGCACGACGAATATCGTCAGGATGTTGCAGTTGCGTGCTTCCTGTCACCTATGGAGAACTCAACGCTTTGTCCCGCCGGAATATCTAGTAACATGAAGATTGAAACTGAAGTAATCGCGCGACGCCGCCGCCAGTTGTAGCCCACTCAGGACACGTCTTTGCTTCCGCAGTGAAACAGTGGAATACGGTCTTCACAGACCAGTAAGGTGCCCATTCCTGGTACGCTACCCCCACCTTAGGGGAGACTAAAAGGGAGGGATCAGAGACGTGTTGCAAATAAGGCAATACGTTAAAAAGTATTTTGAATATAGGTTTTTATTAAATTTAGTTTGAAGTAGTTTTCACGAATTGCTTCCGTTGTATTATATGTTAGTGTTCTGAATTTTGGAAATAACATTTCCATCATTCGATGGTGCTACGTAGTATACTAGAAAGTATGGAAAGAAGAACCCTATAACAACTTGGATGAAAGAGGAGGGCAATAGCGGAGCATATAATCACTTACAATGAATAAATTATCTATAAGAGATGAAGTAATTGTCATATAATATCGTCAATACATCAGCATTCCCACAATTCAATAAATGATGGTGGTGGTGAGATACGAGTCTTTGCCAATAAAACAAACGCTTAAACCAACTAATTTCACTTCGGATAAAGAGAAGTTGAGTATGCAAAAGTTCAGGAATGGTAACGATAAGTCGATGAAAATGGTTATATCGATGTATTGTATTAGTATTTTGATCTCTTAAAATCTTATTTTACGACCTTTTTAAACATTTACAGTTGTCTGAAAAAAATTTCGCTATTGTCTGGGTTATTTTTAAAATGTGATGAAGACGACGTGTCCAAGGCATAGTGTCTGACACTAAAAATATTCCACACAATAGAGCAAACCAATAAAAAATTGACCTTGATCGGTTTTGTGAACGGTGAATTGACAAAATGGTCTTGTACAGATATATAAATCAAGAGATTTCTGACCGGGAGAGCTGGCTTAGTGCATCAACTGATATTACTGCAGTGCCTATGACCGGGAGGTCCTAGGTTCGAGTCCCCACACTGGCAAGATTTTCGACACTAGCTTGTCAGCTAGGTCGAATTCGGTCGCCGAGTGGAGGAGAGTTCTAGAGGCCTGCTGCTCTTATCTGTAGTTTTCCGTGTTTCTCCTATCAACACTAGGTGAATACTGGAGTCGTGCCCTAACAAACGGGTTAAGGGACCGCGTGCGATCGTTCCTTCCTCTTCCTTGCCTCCACCATTTTCACCTCTTATACACACTTACGCTAACATGCACAACACTACCACGCATCCCGTGAGACCAGTCGGGCGCTTAACAGCTTATCCCGGCTGAGCGCTGGCCTACCCCGCTAGCCGGTAGGCCGGCGCCGGATCTCGCATCGGAAGATCACCACTGCCTCCCGAAGAAAACGTGTACTACACTTACGGGACTAATGGCCTCGTTAGTTGATGCGCCCGGAATCGCTAACAACCATGAGATTTCTGACAATTAAATACGCTAAATTTTTGGGAGGCAGCGCTTCAAAAATTTAAAATCATATTATGTCAGACAGGCATGAGAGTTTGAATCTGTAACAATTAATCGTAACGTTTTTTTCTCGTGACTTATTGAGCTCGTTACTCAATTGAAATTGCTTCCATTGGTATTATTCATTTAATGCAATTGTCTTACTAAATTCTAGTGCTTATACATAAAAATGGAAATTGAGTGCCGCATCTGAGAAATTAATGTTTTACGGTAAAACAGGGTTTATCCGGAGCGTAGTAATGGACTTCACTGCCAAAGAATAGGTGCTTTACTCAGTTAAGTGGCTTGGTCGCATTTATTAAGAAAATGTGGCAATTAATTACACAGGTCAGCACTGAAAAAATCTGTAATAAAACTGTGGTTAATTGTGTATCACGCATTGATACCAAATATATGCTTACGATTTCATTAGCTCGTATCATTTGTGATATGTTTTTAATATCGCAAATGTTCGAATTATTCCCCCAAAGTAAGGCCTTTATTAGTCATCAATGCAAAATCATCAGAAAACAAAATGTGAGATTTACTGTCACGCTCTGATTCCAAATATATGCTTAGTTTCTCTAACATGAATACTTTCTGATATTGTGCGGTTTTCTTATGGTGACAGTGCGAATCCTCAACGGCGAAGCCGTTCCTTCCGGAACTGCTGTTGCTGAGGTTGAAATGAGCTCTTGTTTTGACTAGCGTTTCTCTAAACAGATAAATAAGAGACAAACAGTTTCTTATGAGCTTGAAAAAAACAAAACCGTATTCTCAATGTTCCTCTCATTGATCCCAACATGTTATTTCTCCCTCTTCATATAAAGCTTGGCAAACTGTAGATTCCAGGATCTCTGTGGAAAAATTCCGAACATCAACCCAGCATAAATGAAGGAAGGTATCTTCACAAATCCAAGAGATTTTAAAAGATGATGCGTTGACACAAAAGATAACTCCAGAAAAATAATATACTAGTTGTCAGTGGGCCATTTTCTAGTGAAAAAACATATCTCCAGATTTTGTTAATGGAATCATGATTCTTTTATGTACATTTCAAAAACTGGTCTGTAGAATTATCACTGAAGT
Source organism: Gryllus longicercus (assembly GCA_038098605.1). Lineage (NCBI taxonomy): Eukaryota > Metazoa > Arthropoda > Insecta > Orthoptera > Gryllidae > Gryllus > Gryllus longicercus. Next base: position 157,021 of record JAZDUA010001167.1, read on the forward strand.
TACACCCTCTAAACACCTATTTACATTTCTTCCCTCATTACCTCACTGACACGAGTGATAAACAAGGTGAGCGTTTCCTCCAATACATCAGAACAAAGGAGCAACGCTGGATGTCATAAAGAGATTAACCTGAAGCTGTTCACAAGACACGAAGTTCATCGGATTTCTGTGTTATTAACCACTCTCATTCGATTTTGCTATATCTGTTTTCGTACGCTATTTTCGGTTCTTTTGGAAGAGGCACCAGTTTGACCATAAAACTAAAACTAGTGAATGTGCCTCTCTGCGATACTTCCAGATACGTCGTCTGTCATCGTACGCATGATGTTCATTGGCAGATGGAGACGATCGGAACCCGTTCTGTTACCTGTGTTCGGGTGACAAAAAAAATTGTTGGTGGCATTTACGTCTTACGAAACGACGAAATACTCTTAGGAGACAGAATAGACAAGAATATTCCTAATTTCGTATTACAAAGTCACGATTAAGGCACTATTAAGAAATACATCGTACCTCTTTTAAAATTCGTCCACAGTTACGACCAGCAATGCGTCGTAACTGTGGACGTACCTTGGGTGCTCATTGGCTCCGCTTATATTAAGGTGTGTTTACACGAGGAGGGGTTTTCGAAACAGGTTAGGAGATGAACACACGAGTCATCTCTCCCGAAACTTGACGTCGCAGGAGGTATTCAAAGCATCTGCAAGAGAGCAGGGTAATGTTGCGGGTTCCGATATTTCTGTATTCTGGAAGAGAAATGCGTATTCCAACAGCTTTTCTCTCTTTTGAAGATATTTGGGTCAGCGAGGATATCTCGACCGTTTTTGTTGTGCGAAATATTGTGACTAAATAATTGAGAAACTAATAAGTGAAATGTAATTGTACATTAACAATGAGTACAGAATATAAGAAAGCTAATTTATAGAATATATTTGGTATGAAATATATATATGCTTTAATCTCGAAATTCCATAGAATTGGGAAAAACCAAGTCTTAATCCGTCACCCACAATTGCAATCCTCAACCACAGATCCGTCCTGATGTTCTCTCTTCACATTGATCGCGTATAACTTCGAACGTGTCAGGTAATTCGATTTTCTCAATAAGGTTCATCGTTAAATTTTGTATTGAGCTAAAGTTAGTAAAGTAGGGGGGGGGGGTATTCGGGGCTGAAAAAAGTACAGTGCGTGTAGTACATAGCTATGTCGTATTCAGCCACTGTCTGGAGGAGAATCTTAGCGACTGGCAGTTGCGATTAATAGTTTTCTGTGGATTCTTCGATCAATACCTTACGAATACCGGAGCGATATCCTAACAAACTGGCCAACGATTGTACACGATTCTTCCCTTCGCATCTTAGTGCTCTCTCCACTTTCACGCACGCACGCACACGCGCGCACAGTCTCAGACGCACGCACACACTTATATGCACTAAAATGACGTATCTTGAGAGTCCCTTCAGTAGCATAGAACTTGACCCAAGTTTGGCGGTGCCCCGCTGTGGGAGGAGCACAGACCTACATTCTGCATGCGCCGCGTATTTTATTATCTGTAATATTTACAAGTGGTGTCAAAGAGGATGTTGGTTTCTGTTATTATTAATGTGTATTATAGTCCAATGTGTCTTGTTAATAATGAATGATTTTTTGTTAATAATGAATGATTTTTTGTTAATAATGAATGATGTTTTGTTAATAATTGATGTTTTGTTAATAATTAATGATGTTTTGTAGCGATTCCGATGGCGTAGAGTAATATGGCGTTAAATAAACTTCCATTGCCTTTAATTTGTTGGACGTGGGCTAGGTTATTGAGAAACTAAGAAAACGCGAACGAGTTTTTAAGCTAGTGTCGAGTTTTTTCTTTGTACGTTATTATTTTAAAGTAGAATTGTTTTGGGGGTTGTATGCTATTAGAGGCAACTATATTTAAAATTCATGGAGAATTAACGCAAAAATATAATACAAATAGTAGATTTTGTACATTTTTCTGTTGGGGCGTATTATCTTTTAGTTATAGAGGATGAAAAACAATTTGAAGGAACCTATGTAGTCAAAATTGTGACAGAGAAACCCGTCCTCGCATTCTGTCGATATTATAACAAATTATTCCCTATTATAAAAAAATCCAAAGAGCTAGTAATATAGCAACGCCCCCGTTTATACTAAATGTGATTGACATTTTATTGAATTCTATAACAGACTGACTTTTGAAACTCAGCATACTTTTACGTTAAGAAACTTTCTTTACCCTAGAAAGAAAACGAGAAGTATACCATTCTTTGATTCTTACTTAAATGCATGAAGCATCTTTCGCAACCAATTTTCAATATGTTGATAAAATTATATCGATGCATTTGATACATAATGGGATTTGTTTATAGTTTTTTATAATATTTGTAGTCTCTATAACATTTGTAAATGTAGATCTTTTTTAAACAGCTAGTGAACAAGAAGATACTGAGGGAAAGATGAGCAGAGGAAGTCCAAAAAGGCGGTGGAAAGATTTGTTGACTCGAAGTAGGCGCTATGCGATGTGGATTCTCGGGACAAGTGTGCGTGAAAAACCCGAAGGAGATTGTGAGATAAATGACGGTAGGTGAAGAGGCAATGAGAGAAGGTATATTGAAAGAGGGGCTTTGCAGACTGAGAAATTGCTTGTACTTTCAAGAATACGCAGACTTATCACCCATTCTAATTTTACTTTCTCCTGTATTACGTTTGTTCGCGAAGTTGAGATAGTTATGTAATGTTGCCAAAAATCAGTGTTGCGATTTTGAGAGAAATACACGTTTTAGGAATTGCTGGTACCGACTTTTTAGTTTTAAAAACGTCTGTGGGGATATTCCCAGATCGCTCTGACGGAACTCGGTGCCCTGCGAATTTGAAACGGATATATTAATTTTTGTCGATTCTGTGCATGAAGCCTCTAAAATATTTTCGAAAATTTCTCGTAAATGGCTGCGCTTTTTTGTCAACGTATAGCAAAGTGCATTTAACATAATGTCATATTTTCGTTAAAAAGATCCAAAATTTCGAAAATTACCCAAGTCAACTTTTTTTTCCCAACCTGTCGCACCTTAATATATACCGTTTTAAATATTGAAGCTGAATATTTCCTTAATGCAATCTATTTTTCAATATTAGAACTGTAAATTAATTGATGAATAGGTTTTACAAAGTGTCATTAGTTTTTGCGTAATTTTGAGTGAAATTATGGCAAATACGAATAAAGGTTTTCACAAACGGCTCATACTGTTTTCTTTGAACACAAAGTGAAGATCAGAGAGCAATACACTGACTTCTGTCATACGTGTCACTTTCATTGAAATTTCTCAATTATCAAATACTGAAGTTTGTATTGGTTATTAAGGTGAAGCAGTGAACCTAACCGACGCACTCGAGTTCAAATACCGTCCCGGAATTAATTATTTTATTTTTTGAGAGTTGAGAACGCTCCTAGGGGGATTTTTTGAATCAGTGAGGCGGTTCCCAAGTGAAGTTAACCGTCGCTAGTCCCGAAAATTCGGGTCGAAAAGTCGAGTTCGAGTTCCCGTGCAAAATTATAACATTGGTTCAGGCAGTAAGATAGTATATTACCGTTACAAATACTAAACTAAAGTATTTGTTGTGGCACATAGTTATTATTTCCATTGGTTGGAAAGAAAATTTTGGAGACTATTCCACAGGTGAAATAAACACCAATAGCGTTGAACTATACATCTGGTATGCACCAATACAAGACAGTGTATCCCCCTGAAATTATCGCTCATAATCAGAAGCACCATTGTGCACTTGGAGCGCATATGCAATATAATTAATATTTGACGCATTCTAAAACTTCGTTAGGGGTAATTTCTATCATAGGATATTCGTATAAAACACCACTTACGAATTGCAAATTTCCTTCCCTCGAGCTTAATTCAGTTTTTAATACAGGGCATGTTTAGTGTTATTTTCCAAGTCATTCTCCTCAAATCTCAAAACGACTGTCTGATTATTTTGCAAGATATAAGAAAAAATACGAATTTTCGCCTTTTTTTATATCATTACTCGGAGATAAGATTCTGAAACATCAATACGTACTTCGAGTTAAAAAAATGGCGGTAAATTTAATTTAAACAAAAATTATATAATTCGGCATTTTTGAACGTTTTATTTTTGAGGTGACGCCACCAAAAAGTTCCTACAAATCGATATTAGTGTTCTTTACTACTGCTATTTTCTTTCAGATTTTTCTTAGTGGTGTGTTATATTAGAAATCAATCTCTTTTCTTCATTTATACGTATATAACTCATAAGTTAATAACTTTTCTGCGGAAAAATACTTTTCAGGCCGAAAATCGCAATATTTTTGTATGGTAAAATGATATGGATTCTTTTGGATGCCGAATTCAAATTTTCAATAATAAATTTTAAAATTATTTTTATTATGTTTTTGTGACCTGTTTTGATGCGAAAAAATTAAAAAGTGTTATGAAAATTGAACGCACTCTTCTAACATTGTAACAAGAATGACCTTATCTTGATGGACCAACGTCGCCAACGTAAGTTCCTTCCGCCATACAAAGCCGCCATGTGGATATTGAATCTATATTAAAGATACTTGATATCATGTGTGTTTGTGTGTGTGTTTGTGTGTGTTTGTGTGTGTGTGTTTGTGTGTGTGTGTTTGTGTGTGCGTGTTTTTGTTTGTGTGTGCGTGTTTTTGTTTGTGTGTGCGTGTTTTTGTTTGTGTGGGCGCGTGTTTTTGTTTGTGTGGGCGCGTGTTTTTGTTTGTGTGGGCGCGTGTTTTTGTTTGTGTGGGCGCGTGTTTTTGTTTGTGTGGGCGCGTGTTTTTGTTTGTGTGGGCGCGTGTTTTTGTTTGTGTGGGCGCGTGTTTTTGTTTGTGTGGGCGCGTGTTTTTGTTTGTGTGGGCGCGTGTTTTTGTTTGTGTGGGCGCGTGTTTTTGTTTGTGTGGGCGCGTGTTTTTGTTTGTGTGGGCGCGTGTTTTTGTTTGTGTGGGCGCGTGTTTTTGTTTGTGTGGGCGCGTGTTTTTGTTTGTGTGGGCGCGTGTTTTTGTTTGTGTGGGCGCGTGTTTTTGTTTGTGTGGGGGCGTGTTTTTGTTTGTGTGGGGGCGTGTTTTTGTTTGTGTGGGGGCGTGTTTTTGTTTGTGTGGGGGCGTGTTTTTGTTTGTGTGGGGGCGTGTTTTTGTTTGTGTGGGGGCGTGTTTTTGTTTGTGTGGGGGCGTGTTTTTGTTTGTGTGGGGGCGTGTTTTTGTTTGTGTGGGGGCGTGTTTTTGTTTGTGTGGGGGCGTGTTTTTGTTTGTGTGGGGGCGTGTTTTTGTTTGTGTGGGGGCGTGTTTTTGTTTGTGTGGGGGCGTGTTTTTGTTTGTGTGGGGGCGTGTTTTTGTTTGTGTGGGGGCGTGTTTTTGTTTGTGTGGGGGCGTGTTTTTGTTTGTGTGGGGGCGTGTTTTTGTTTGTGTGGGGGCGTGTTTTTGTTTGTGTGGGGGCGTGTTTTTGTTTGTGTGGGGGCGTGTTTTTGTTTGTGTGGGGGCGTGTTTTTGTTTGTGTGGGGGCGTGTTTTTGTTTGTGTGGGGGCGTTTTTTTGTTTGTGTGGGGGCGTGTTTTTGTTTGTGTGGGGGCGTGTTTTTGTTTGTGTGGGGGCGTGTTTTTGTTTGTGTGGGGGCGTGTTTTTGTTTGTGTGGGGGCGTGTTTTTGTTTGTGTGGGGGCGTGTTTTTGTTTGTGTGGGGGCGTGTTTTTGTTTGTGTGGGGGCGTGTTTTTGTTTGTGTGGGGGCGTGTTTTTTGTTTGTGTGGGGGCGTGTTTTTGTTTGTGTGGGGGCGTGTTTTTGTTTGTGTGGGGGCGTGTTTTTGTTTGTGTGGGGGCGTGTTTTTGTTTGTGTGTGGGCGTGTTTTTGTTTGTGTGGGCGTGTTTTTGTTTGTGTGGGCGTGTTTTTGTTTGTGTGGGCGTGTTTTTGTTTGTGTGGGCGTGTTTTTGTTTGTGTGGGCGTGTTTTTGTGTGTGTTTTTTTGTTTGTGTGTGTGTGTTTTTGTTTGTGTGTGTGTGTGTTTGTTTTTGTTTGTTTGTGTGTGTGTGTTTGTTTTTGTTTGTTTGTGTGTGTGTTTTTGTTTGTGTGTGTGTGTGTGTGTGTGTGTTTTTGTTTGTTTGTGTGTGTGTGTGTGTGTGTTTTTGTTTGTTTGTGTGTGTGTGTTTGTTTTTGTTTGTTTGTGTGTGTGTTTGTTTTTGTTTGTTTGTGTGTGTGTGTTTGTTTTTGTTTGTTTGTGTGTGTGTGTTTGTTTTTGTTTGTTTGTGTGTGTGTGTGTTTGTTTTTGTTTGTTTGTGTGTGTGTGTTTGTTTTTGTTTGTTTGTGTGTGTGTGTGTTGGGAGACTGTTGACGGAGAGTAAACCATATTTCTACCATACCAATTCTTCGTTGAACTATACCACGGTGTATTTAATTTCTGTCAATTACGTAAATTAATGTTATTTTGATGTTATTATCATTATTATCGTATCGGCCATTACTGACCTACGTTCTCTTCCGAGGCCCAATGGTATTCTATCCTGGAGAGGGATTGTGCCATGGGGATCATCTTTTCTGCTGTACCCTTACGTAAGACAAGCCTGTTTCGCCTTGAATTATGAATTATGGAGGTGATAGGATGATGATGGGGGTGAAAAGACAATCGCACAAATACGATCATGCCTATGCAGGACTCGAAAGTGCAGCATCCTTGGCACAGACCGATGGCTGCCGCAATAGTCTGCGCCATGGGGCTGACCTTATTACTACTACTACTACTACTACTACTACTACTACTACTACTACTACTACTACTACTATTATTATTATTATTATTATTATTATTATTATTATTATTATTATAAATTTGTGTAATATTTGTACAAAACATTTCTCGAAGTAAAGAGAATGAATAATGATCGCCCAACTGATGTCGAAAAAACACGAATGAAGCTAGTTACTGATAAATTTTAGACAGATAAATTTTAAAATTAACAGAAAAGAACCGAAAAATTAATATTTTTAAATGCTGCAAATGTGGGAACAATTCGAAGCGAGTTTAGTCAAATTGTGTACAAGCACTTAAACACACAAATTGACCTAAAAATGCATACCACAAAATTTTCAAATTTGTCAAACATCAAAGTTGCAGTTGATAAAAAAGAACGGTTATTATGAAGTTAATTTAAATCATATTAGTCTCCAATCAAACAGTTCTGTAAAATACATGTATGTATACACATAAGCAAATAATATACCATAACTTTTTTAAATTTGTCAAACTACAAAATTTTATTGTTTAAATTTTATTGAAGGTAAAAATAAAATTAAATTAAAGTTATTTATTTCAGCGTTTGGAGTGATAGATCACAGTACACAGTTCTAAGTCATGATCATTTTCATTTAAACTATTGACTTTTCAAAAACAATCGTGTGTGTGTGGTGGGGGGGATGGGAGTGCGGGTGTGAGTGTGTACTTTCCGCTAAGGTGGTACATCGTGTTCCTCTTTTATGCTCTTATCTATTGCTGGCGACAAAAAATCCATTTAAAAAATAAAAGGTAAAATTCCTCGAAAACTAAAAACATTACAAACAATATCCTCTACGGCAGGGATTACCGACGAGGTCGATATCGATTTCGAAAGACATTACAAAATAATTTAAAGATCTCGTATTGAAGTTTAGATTGAAGAAAGCACGATCTAAAAGCCCGTTCACTAAATAACATCTCAAAGACACAGAGGAAAGGATGCTTCGGGATATCAAAACATCTCCACAGTTCTAAGAATGTCCTTTGCCTCATAAACTAGCTGGCAGAAAGATTCCTACGTCCTTGGGGGAACATTCGCTCGGCGATCCATCGCCTCACGCTTTAATTCCGCTCACACGTTCTCAATTGAATTCAAGTTGGTGTCGTGAGGTAGGCAGTTGTTAAATACCACGTCTGGTTCAGAAAACCCTGACTCCTTTAGTGCAAGGGTCAACAACCAAAGGTCTGCCAGCCTCTGGTGGTTCGTGAGAAAAGATTCGAAGTCTGTAGAAAAATTTAGGCTATATGTGCATTTTTACATTTGTACATTTTAGTGTGGCATCTCCGACGCATGAAACAGTTTTCAGAGTATTTCGATGTTTATTAAATTTTTAAATTATGGTAGATAGATACGCCAAAACGAGACTAATTTCCCACCAGAAAACGGACATGCGTTGAATTAAATTCACTTAGCAATAGGGATGGGAGATTTAATCGCGATTATTACAATAGATTACTCAAAATACGATTATTCAAAAATTGAAATCTCTTATTTTACACCGATTAATGTACGTATTGATTCATTATTCCGATCTTTAGCTCGATTATTTTAATTCAAATATTAATTTTCAAGGCGAGCAAAATATGAAAGTACATCACTACTTTTGAACTTAAACAACTTAAGAAAATAAAAGAATTGAGATTTGTTAGATTAAGTAATTGCATTTTATTGTGCAAAAACGTGTGCATTTCTTTCTTCTACCTTTAATTTAAAAACGTTAACATAATTTTGGTTGATGAACTCGCTTTTTCTGATTTCATTAAAATGACAACTAAATTTGACCTAAACCCATAAAGTTCAATAAATACGTTTAAACAAACGGAAAATTGAGTAATTCGCATTATGTGATAGGTTTTCTTAAAATAATTCTTTTAATTCTATTCTCTTAATTTAAAAATTAAGATATTCCGCATTATTTAGAACGTGAACAAAATAATCAATTACACACTGAAGAGAGAGAGAGAGGAAAAAAACTGGTTCTACTGCCTAATATCGTGTAGGGTGCCCGCGAGCACGCAGAAGTGCCGCAACGCTACATGACATGGTCTCGACTAATGTCTGAAGTAATGCTGGAGGTAATTGACATCATGAATCCTGCGGGGCTGTCCAGAAATTCGTAAGAGTACGAGGGGTAGAGATCTCTTGTGAACAGCACTTCGCAAGGCATCTCAGATATGCTCAATAATGTTCATATCTGGGGATGTTGGTGGCCAGTGGAAGTGTTAAAATTCAGAAGTGTGTTCCTGGAGCCACTTTGTAGCATTTCTGGCTGTGTGGACTGTCGCATTGTCCTGCTGCAATTACCCACGTTCGTCGGGATGCGCAATGAACATGAATGGATGCAGGTGATCAGACAGGCTGCTTACGTACGTGTCACCTGTCAAAGTCTGATCTAGACGTCTCAGGTGTCCGATATCACTCCAACTGCGTACGCCCTATACCACCACAGAGCCTCCACCAGCTTGAACAGTCCCTTAACGTGCAGGATCCATGGATTCATGAGGTTGTCGCCATACTCGTACATGTCCATCCGCTCGAAACAATATGAAACAAGACTCTTCAGACCAGGCAACGCGTTTCCAGTTGTCAACAGTCCAATGTCGGTGTTGACAGGCCCAGGCGAGGCGTAAAGCTTTGTGTCGTACAGTCATGAAGGGTACGCGAGTGGGCTTTCGGCTCCGAATCCCCATATCGATAATTCTCATTTAATGGTTCGCATGCTGACACGATGACCCAGCATTGAAATCGGCAGCAATTTGCGGAAGGATTGAACTTCTGTCACGTGTAATGTTTCTCCTCATTCGTCGTCGGTTAGATATTAATGGATTATTTAATAATCCTACTTAGTACCTCAAACGGTGAACCAGAGATGGTCTACAAAATAATTCAGTCTTCCCCACAGTTCTAGGTATGCGTCCTTTTCTGCTGATATTTTTCTGTTATCCACTTCGTAAAAACTTGATACTGTAGGGAAAGGGCAGATTTTCGCCAGATTTGTGGGTCATTGCCCCAAAAAATGTTGATTTTTCTGGCTTCTTTGTATCGTAAATTACTTTACGAATTCTATGTAGTGTACTCAGAATCCACATTTTATGAGTCCGTGATACCAAAAACGTTTGTTGGATTTTTCCTTAAACTGTGTGCCCGTCCATCTGTGAGTGTTAGCCCTAAACCTTTCATTGAATTTTCACCATAATTGATATTCTCCACTGTATAAGGCTGATGTCTCGGCTCTTCGAATATCAAACCGATATTTTAATTGGGAGGGGGGGCGGCTTGACTTGAAGCCCCTCGGACGTTTTCAAAATTTTCTCAAGTGTCTCTCCAAATACGTTTATAAAATTCAATCAAGTCCGATTTTCATTAATACCTCTGGATTTTCGAATATTGCAGAAGTTCGAAAAAGGCGTCATGTAACTATTCAAGATTCTAAATGAAATATGTTCTTCAAAATTAATTTTTAAATGTCAGAAACATTTTTTTTTCACAATAGGTAGCTTTGGTGTTATTGTAGGAGAAATAGTGACAATATTTTTAAACAAGATTTTCCAAAATTAATCCGACCTTTTGCTTTAAATTTTTCACTCTCATATTAATAATTATAATATCGCAAAGTCTATTAGATCGGGCATTGACTATACGATACTAGCGTCGATCAACAGTCCCTAAACAGCGATGGGGTTAATGACCTGTACAAATCCATCTTGGGTAACACGCCCCCGATTTGGATTCCTAATTAAGAGAGGTTGATTAATTGTTGACACCTGAAATGGACCCAGACAATTCTATACGCAGTGCAAGTTGCCGGAGTGCCTATCTAAGAGAAGGGAACGGGTGTGTTTATGTGTAATGTACAAGACATTCAGAGGGGACACATGGGCAGGTATCAGTAAAAGATTACAGAAACCAGATTACAAATGCAGACGCGACCATCCTTGGAAAATACGATGTAGAAAACAATGAACTGATATAGGCAAGTTCTCTTTTATGAATCGCACTATAGTAGATTGGAACGAACTACCTGCAAAAGCACTAGAGGCTCTTCCTTCTAATAAAGTTAATTTAAAGATAACTATAAATCAATTAGAACTAGGATATCAACTTCAATTCTAATTGTAATGTTTGCTATAGTTTTGTAATTGTTCTAATTATAATTGTAATCATGTTTGCCACCGAGCATTAGCTCAAAGAAAACTTTAATAAATCTATCTAAAAGGCTAAGGATAATGTTTGTCACTAACCATCACAATTAGTTCTCTGCTGTGCAGAATGTTTTGGGGCATTATGGACAAACGCATTCGATCGAACAAAATGTGTCCATTCATAGTTATATTATTAAAGTTTCATTTTAGGTTTAATAATTTTATTTTAATTGTTTTCTCGTAAAATATTTTGAGAGTAGGGATCCTTACACCTCCCTGGTTTGACCGCCACTCCTTTTTGATTCGTATTTCTCAGTACTAAGATCTAGAATACAATAATGGAAAAGTAGAAACTACCTAACAACTTAATTTTCAACAAATATAAAAATGTAGTTGTTTTAGCTACTTCGTTGACAATATTCAAAACAAAGTATATTATGTAAAAATAGCATTGATCGTTGAGCTTTCAACTGTCTCATTCGTTAGAGAAGGTAAAACAAGAGTTGGTCTAGCTTTTTCATATTTGTGGCGGCGATTATAATAACTAGCTCTCTTCAAGCTTGTTGCTTGCCATTCAAAATTTCTTTAAAGTAGGTAAACGTTTCTGTTCAATATCACTCGAACCGAAATACTGTTACCATTTCGGGTTTAGTTGCACCGCTAAGAAATGCCAATTTTCAATTCAGTGCATAGAAAACGCCGAAAACTGCCATGGAGGAAGTTGTGCATTCAAATTAAATAATCCTTAATTATGTTATTTTTTATGTAACTGTTCCGTGATTCGATATTAATCTTTTGTTTCAGGTAGTCCACTTGAAAGTCCAAGAATGTCTCCCAGTCAGCATTTTGCATTTGCCCCGATTAAAAGGTAAGCATGAAATCGGAATTATCTTGTGTGAAAATTAGTTGAGAGAATTAGCAATGACAGATGTTGGGACTACGTTTTCTGAAGCTTTCTTTCATTGCATTTGTTTTCGACTTCTCGTTGACGATATGTAATTTTCCGAAGTCGAAGCTAATTTTCTTGAGCTTGAGGGGAAGTATAAAGTGAAGCCTTCAAAATGTTAATTCTGTGTTTCGTTATAACTTTTTTGTATTCTGCTTATAATTACATAATTTTTGGGTTTGCCTAGTCATTTCTTGAAGTGCCGATTTCGCGAAAATACTCTTGAGGGATTCCAGGCATCAAGGAAAAGTCCGAAAATCTTGGAGAATACGTTAATGTCTGGCAAAAGAAAGGTGTGGAATGTGCAAAAAATTTCAAAGAAAGGTTTTTATGGGGTAACCCTGATATTTGGGGGGGGGGTAGGGTTCTCATCCCATATACTCGACCCTAAAATGAATATTTGTAATATTGTAACGACAAAAAACAATTTTTTTCGGAATGGTGCCTAAGTTATTTTCTTCTTAAATCGCGGCTTTTTTCAAAATGAAAATGTTTCCTAAGCCTTTACAGATATTCAACAAGAATACTCCTTTTAATATTATAATACTTTCACCTTTGCGATGATGAACTTCGACGTTTCGTGGATCAAATCTGAGGAATACGTATACGCGGTGCGTCTTTTGAACTAGCGTACATTTAATTTTCAATGAAAATTAATTACGTTAATGAGTTATACCTGTTCCTCCTCCTCCTCCTCCTCCTCCTCCTCCTCCT
>JAZDUA010001259.1:0-125959 GCA_038098605.1 Gryllus longicercus
ATTATGAGCTTTTTCTATATGAAGAAGCAAAACCGATAAAACCTAACTGCATATGCCCCGTCAACTTCCTCTGCACAGCAAGGTGAGACGTAGCAAGGCCGGGCGTGTCGGCAAGCGGTGAAGTGGTGCGTGTGGGAGGTGGTCTGGAGAGGAGGAGCGTGGCGAGACCAGGCATGAAGGGGAGCGTGCCAGGACGGGGTGTGGGCTCGGCACCTTGGGCTACACCACAACTCGGCGAGGTCTGGTGTAGCCCAAGGTGCCGAGAGAGGCAGAGTAGGTTGAGTGGGAGCGGGGCGTAGGGGGGGCGGGGGAGTGGCAAAGCGGCGGAGGCAGGGTGCGGGCGTGGCGTGGTAAGGCGCGGCGTGCCCGGACAGGGCGGGGTGTGGCAGGACGGGGTAGGGTGGGCGTGGCGGGTCGGCAAGGGGCGGTGTGGGAGAAGGGGTGTCTGGATGGCGTGCTTAGGCAGGTCGGGGGGGGGGGCGTTGCAAGGCGGGGCGATGCGAGGCGGGGGCGAGGCGCGATGAAGCGGGACGCGTCCGTACGGAGTGGTGTGTGGAAGGGCGGGGCGCGTGGGGAGAGGTGCGTGAGGTGAGTCTTGGTGAGAATGGACGTTGCGTAACGGGGAAAGGTGCTGACAGGGTGGGGGAGGGCCGTGGTGAGACGTGGCAGAGCGTGTCGAGGCGTGGTGTGTGGCGTGGCGTGGCGTGCCGAGAGGGGCGGGGTGGGGCGTGTGAGTCGAGTAGCGCCAGCGGCGTTGCCTTGCCACCAAGCTGCAGCCACTGACCACGAGGTGAGGCTCGGACGGAAGCGACAGCCGAATCCGACCGATTCCCGAGAGCAAATTTATTTCCTTTTGTTCGTCGTGAGAGCGTGATCCTCTGGCTGGCGAATCCAGTGCCGCCCAAAGTACGCTTATCAGCGTAGGAAGTGTGGGGGGGGGGACTCCCACGGCGAAAGGGCTAACACGTACGTCCTCCATCCATTGAGCCCGGGTTCGATTTTCGAACAATCCATATGCAAATTTTGGTTAACAAAAGGGGCTCTAGAAGGGGAGAATCAAATAATAGTATATGCTCATCACAAATGTTTTACTTTAGAGGCATTTTGGTACCAACAAAATAAGATGTTATCCAGTAAAAGCACAAAGTAAGATGTTGAACTAGGATAAAGAGTACAAAATAATGAAAACAAATGAGGCAAACAAATATATGAGTACTTAAAAAATTGTATATGCAAAATACTGGAATCTTAATAATCAGATTTGCTATTCTGGTGATTTGATATTTGATGTATTCATATGTAAAATATATTTAGTATTTGGCAAATGTCCGAATCAGAATAATTCCCGAATTCGTAAATGTTTATATTATTTAAACTGTGTGGAGAAAGCCCCAAAGCAGCACATTCGAAGAGTAATTCCAACTTAATCCGAATAAAAAGCATATTGGACAACACAAGGTGGGTAGGATGGACAAAGATTGATACACTAACAAGAAACAAGAAATATTTTTGCAATAAAATGGAATCAGACTGCTATTGAGATGAAAGATCTGTAGTGTCTAGTATATCCGTAGTAAAGCATACTTCCTGCATGCAATCTTTTAAGGTATCTTCATTTCTTTCTCTCCTACATAATTTAGAGAGGAAGCATGTGAGGGCGGAGAGAGTGGCAGTGTCAAATGGATCATTACTATAATCACGAGTATGTATTACGAGGGTGAAGGGTTACTTCCGCTCGATTTTCACGCTGGTTCTAAGTAGCCGCAGCTTAGGTCGTTAGCATAAGTTAGCCGTTAGTTGTTATTATATTTCATTATTAGTATCTAAAGGAACACATACAAAATATAAATTTAGCCTTCATTGGCAAGTTCACTTGTGATATTGACAATTTGTTGGCTACAAAACACGACGTGTTTATCGAGATATTTCCTCATATATAACTCATAACAAGATACGGCGTCTCAAAAAATATCCATAGTTCTTATCGGTTATGGAAATAGTGAACCACTTTTCTGCCCTGAGGGTTGTAGTCCCCAAATACATTGAAACATTTTCTTTTTTTCGTTCGAAGTCATGTAAATTTTCAGGGACACAAGTAGACCGAGACGTTATGGTATCAAAATCGCTTGGAAAATTCGGCCTTTCCGAATAAATCAGCAACATTTACACTGAGAATATCCACATAATGTTTTTGATGGTCATGTTTCTTGTTATGTGTTTCTAAAAAATGTTCACCAATTTTATTTCCAATATCTCCTTCAGTGCTGTTCGATATTTGAAAATAATTCTATTTATAATTTAATGATTCATTCAACCGAAAGTGTGGTGGGGTGTAACTCCACCCCCCTTCGCTCGCCCCGCCTCCTGACGGCCCCCCCCAGCAGCCCCGCACCTTCCGACCCTTCGCCCGCCGCCGCCCCCTCTTCCCGCCCGCACGCGCTGCCCACCGACGCCCCGTGTTCTTAAGCAAGACCCCCCCCTCCAAAAGCGCAGAGCTTTGTTTTCCGCCGTTATGCTGCACGGTATGTGCGGCCCAGCTTGCTTACACGCTTGACATACAATGTCAACATTTTGTACACACATTTGAATTAATTTGTGTCTTCTATATTCAACTTTTGATTATCATGTATTCCTGTAATTTTATTTTTTAGCTCTGAGGACGATCGATAATTTTTGATATAGGATAACATATTTTATTTATTTAATTCGATTTCCAAAACTGTTTCAGTTTGGGAATTTCTCCATTATATTATTTTTATTTTACACCAAAATCAGATTTAAAAATGAATGCCTCACTCACCCCTAGTTTTTCCCCAAGTAGATAATACAGGGTGCGGACAGCATAACTTCCTTTTTTAAAATGCGCGCTAACAAGAGTCATGACAAACGCCAGATAGCGGTTTACGCAATGTATGGAGAATGAGGGACGTCACCTAACAGATTTGATCTTCAAAACAATGTAAATAAAAACTTTAGACATGTACCTACATTATAAAAAATAAATAAATATTTTCCGATGCACACAATAGTTTTTATTGAGTTTTGAAAAAAAGGAAGTTATGCTGGCGTTTGTCATGACTCTTGTTAGCGCGCATTTTAAAAAGGAAGTTATGCTGCCGCACCCTGTATAATTACCGGTTTAATGCTGACGTTTCTATGATTGTATAAATAATGCCTCGGAAATAAGAATACCATGGCGTATCCAGATACATGTCACATTACGTGCATTATAAACTCATGACTCATTTTAATGCCCTTTAAAATGTAAAACTTAATATTTAAGGGGATAACTTTTTCTTGTCAACCGGCATGTGTTTTCAGACATGTTTTGATCAGAAATATTTTGTTTGTATTCTGTTGGATTCAATTCAGATTAAAAGGGTTTTAACTCGTTTGCAAATATTTTTTGAATTAAATTTTAATGTGAGTTAATAAACAGTTATGACTTACGTATTCTTCAGTCTAACACTTTTTTCACACCATTGATTTCACCAGCATCATTTACAGTTGTCTTACCTGCAAAAATATAGCATTATATCAATAAACAAAACGACTACCAGTACAAAATACAAAATATCCTACATAATAATGTATGTTATGTGTAGTGAGAAATGAAGTACGAATTTACAATTCATAAAATTACACAGATAACGATTCACGTACAAAAACGTTTTTATAAACGGGTGCAAAGACCTAATATTGCATGCATATTAAATAGTATATGAAATATGTTACAACAATATGAGATAGGACGCAAAACCGAACAAATGAGTGAAACATTTCGCCGTCAGCTCTCTTGTGGTTCAAACGAGCCACAAGAGAAGAATTAGTACTACACAACGGGCGTAAGGAGGTAATTTACTATACACAGGAAAGAGATTTATCCACTTTTTCCTACACAAGCCCGGGCAATAAAAGTTTTACTATTTAAAATTCGCAGTTATCTGGTATACTATTAAAATAGTTTCTCTTCTTACAAATCAAGAGCGAGAATGTACAATTATTGTAATCTGACGTGAAATGTTTATGATAGTTCTGTAGAAAAGATATTTGGTGGGCTCAGCATCGTCTACCATAAAACCCTCGGGATACTCTTCACAGACATACCGAAACATTGTGACGTCTGATTCTAATCATCAGTGCACGACGAGTCACAATCAATATTTTTCTGAGGAACTACGCCACCGAAAGGTTGCGTAATGTAGCAAATCGGCTTCAGAGAAGTGATTTACACTTTGTGGTTTACAGGCGCAGACTGAACGAGGAATATTCTGCGTCAGAAGTCAGAAACGCAGAAGTAATTGTAAGATAATTCTGTTTAACTGACTCTGAGTTAAGAACGCTCATAACAATTAAGTTAATAATGGAGAACTCTCAGACGTAAAATATTACAAAAAATCAAAGAACGTGAATACAAATGTTCAAAGAAGCGAGCATTCTTTTCTTTTGTTTTGTAAAATATTAAACCTTTTAATTAACATTTAAGGATGTCAGTTTACTTTTTGGAATATTAAGAATTAATCCATTGAATTAATGTTAAAGAGCTCTTCGCACATTTCTAATTTTGTTGTTTAAATATGCTTCTTTTCTTAGAATACTTTTAATAGGAAAATTGAAGCTACAATTCGAAGCATTTAGAATTAGATTTTAAAGGACAAAATTATGTTTCTGGAACTGTCACAATTACACAATTAGACGTATATGTTGAAAATTTTGCATTTCAAAAACAAACTAATTACATACGTTTTCTTTTTATACGAGTACATACGTTTTCTTTTTATTTCTTGTAATAGCTACATGATACGACAATACTTACAACCTATTCGTACTAACACTTCAACGACCCCTTGCAACGAAAGTTAACGAAAGGAAGACACACATGTCTATAATAGAGCACAACAGAGAAGCAAACGTTTTTGAAGATACGAGATTCGTAAAACAACACATCAACGCCATCGCTATATATATTTCCATCATAATCTCAACGCCGATTTTTATTGTATTAAATTTAAGCTTTAATACATTTGAGTTGTTGGAAGTGAAAAAGTTTCCATAATACTCTTCTTTATACACTCCTAAAATGCAATATTCACGTAACATTCAGTTAAATTATTCTTCATTTTTAGTAAGTTTTAAACATACATTGCTTAAAAGCGAGGTAGTGTTGTACTTTTTGTCATTTAAAACAAGTGCTTAGTTCTTCAGTGCTTTATTGTATCGAAGATTTGTTCCAGCGAACTCGACACATATTAGAGCAATCGGGAGTAGAAAGTGGATTCTCAGCAACGAAATGCGGTCTTTCGAAGGTGAAATTGCGACGGTCGTCACTAGAGCGTGCTGTGGGCGCTGGCACGGCCTCTGCCACATCGCCGCGGAGGATTCACCTGTAATTGCGATTAGAGCGGCCGCGTGCGACGGCAGGGGCGGTCAGCGGGGGAGAGGGGGGCTCGAGCCGTTTCGGAGAAAGAGCCACAGCGCGTCCGCCGCACCTCTCACGCCCACCGCACGCACGCGCAGGCGAAGCGCCAAACCCGCGCCCCGCACCCCCGCGCCCCACGCCCCGCGCCAGGCGCCTTGCGTCCCGCCTCGGCGCCACGCCCTCAGCGCTCCGCGCCCCGCACCACCCATCCCTCGCCCTGCGCCTTCGGCCCCTTGCTGCTCCACCCCACCACTCACGGCGGGAGGCGAGTATGGCTGAGACGCGGAAGATCTCACGCTTCGGGGCGGTAAGAGCACCCTCACTTCCAGGATTTTATACATTACAATACTTACAATTCATTCATGACAACAATAGTTGTGCTTGGAAACAGGAAATTCTCTCTCCTTCTCTCTCTCTCTCTCTCTCTCTCTCTCACACACACACACACACACACACACATTCAGCGCCGCCTGGTCCGTCTGTCTAGCTGTGTGTTCCGTTTCCGCTCCCAATTATTGTCACGCGCCCCCCCCCCCCCGTGCACGCCGTGCGCATAGAGCACGCGCTGCCACAGAGCACGCGCTCGGCCGCCTCCCACGTTCCACCGCTGTCCGTGCGGTCCGCTCCCCCGCCACCTCCACCCGCCACGCCCACGCCACGCCACGCCCCGCCCCACCCGGCAGCCCGGCCAAATGGGAGAACGTTTTCCCAAAAAGGGAGATTTTTTTCGTTGTGGGGAAAAACGAGGAACACAAATAGACGGGGAAATGTTTGGAGATATTATTTTCATCCAGGGTCGAGATAGATATATTATTCTCTTAATTATTGTAAATAAAAAAAGAAAAAAATAGACGTCATTCTCCATCTTTCTTGTATAAAAAAGAAAGAAATACACGACACGCATAGAAAAAGAAAAACGTTAAAAAATGAAGACCATATGCGGCTTTGAACAGCTTAGAGGACGCTGATTGGTTAATTTGAAATTAAGGGAACAGTCATTGGAATCGTCAAGGGCAGCTCATGTCGTTGGTCCATAATTTGAAGAATAATTTACGTTCATTGCAGGGTTTTATTTGTTTCTTTGCAGGGTTTATTTGGAGAAATTTCGCAGTAGTGGTGGGGAAAGAATCTGGAAACCCTGATCGAAATCCTTCGAGTACATACGTACACATTTTAGCGTGGAAACGTGGCAACTGTGGATCTGTCGTTTGGAACTGCTTCGTTACATTAATATATATCAACGTATTTTTTTAATAATAAAAGATTGAGCATTTTGTCAGCATTGTAGCGGCAAATTAAAAACAACACTTACTTCAACAAGTGCCGTGTCTCACGTCCCGGCGTGTCACGTCCCGTGCATCACGTCCCACCGCTGTCCGCCGCTCGCTGCCTCGCGCACGGCGCGCCCAGCGGCCAAAGCGAGCATTTCGCATCCGCGTCTCCGCCCCGCCCCTCGCCAGGCCGCCCGGCGCCACCTCCCGCAAGGCGCCTGCACTTAGGCGCGCCGCTCCGCGCCGCTCCGCTCCGCTCGCCTAACCGAGTGGCAATCAGCCTAATCCTTAATGAAGGGCGCCGCACGCCCTTTGACGCGCCGGCCTCCCTGCTTATCAGATGGCCCCGCCCGCGCGCCCTCCGCCCTCCGCCCTCCAGCGCGAGTGGCGCGATAATGTTTGTGGGCGCCCGCAACGCCCGGATTAGCGCCTCCGACAAGGCACGCGCCCTTGCGAGATAAGACATCGTGGCCTCCAAAATATTTACACTGTCTCCCTCCCTCTTACAATAAATAACAATACAATAAACAGATTCCCACTCACAAATTTATTAAATACTTCGGATTAAAATTAGCTACCAAACTGAATTGGAAACAGCTAATGTTCGAGGCTATCTACAAAACAGCACGTTACTACACCACTCTTCAATTGCAATATCTAAAATCATTATAAGACTCTTCATGTTGTATGCTCGTGCATCCGAATAAATGCCGCAAAATACAATCCTAAAATACAAATCATTCACAACCAATTTCTCAGAAACATTTCCCGTACACCGTGGTTAATCATCAATCTAACTTTGTAATAAATTCAACTTAGAAACCACTGAACTTCACATAACATACCTAGCCACTATATAGGTGTTGTGGTGCGTTATCGTTGGCATCTTTCATGAAATAATTGTAAAGGTTGTCATTGCCAACAAAAGTATTTAATGTAATAGCAGCTTTCGATGGCTTAGCCATCGAATTATTTTGGACCCCTTTCAGAAAAAGTCGCACACAACATTCACAAAGCAGGTATCAAAGTTTCATTTAAATCACAGAATTCCCTCAAAAAAATGCTGTCCCCCCAAAAAACACACAGATCTTTTAGAAAAAAGCGCGTCTATTCTCTAAATTGCCACGACTGCGTAGCCCAATATATTGGGTCAAACAGGCAGAACTTTCAAGCACCAGAATCAAGGAACACATACATGCTTGGAAACACAACACCGGTAAATCTCACTTTTGCCAATCATTTACTCCAGGACAGGCCATACATTCAATCCACACACAGACATTCGTATACTAGAAATAGAAAACCACTACCACACAAGATTAACTTTAGAAAACCTACATATCCATTTAAATAATAACTTATTGAATGAAAACATCAACCATAGTCCTTCTCCTTTACTAAAATTACTATTAGACACCACTCCCCACCGCACTCCCCACCACCGCACCCCCGCCGGGGGCGGCACAGCGATGCGCCACCGCACCCAGGCCATTGCCCTCCTCCACCCCCCCGGGTACTTAAGCCCCTCGCCTCGCCCGACCCAGCGTAGTCGTTTTGTGGCTTCCATCCAGCAGGTAAGAAGTGGCTCAACTTACATTTCTGTTTCTCTGTTTAAAAAAAATTTACGTTTCCTATTTCTATTTCATTTGCTTTCTTTAGTATTAATGACTTAACCCCCCCCACTTTTTTCCTTTCTTCCTGTTTCTTGAATGTTAAATTTATTTCCAAAAAAATTTGTAAATTATTTGTAACCTTTATCATAATCTTGTTGTATTCACGTACTAATGTTTTGTTTTTCTACTTGTATCAGACAACTGATGATGATGGCTAAGCCATCGAAAGCTGCTATTACATTAAATACTTTTGTTGGCAATGACAACCTTTACAATTATTTCCTAGCCACTATGTTTTACTATTACTTACTCAATGTCTCATGTTATGTTTTAAATATAAGCAAGCACGTAAGCCTTTCACACGCATGTAAAGTTGACATTTACTGACCTATGTACAACCAGCACAAATCAATAAACTAAAAAAGATAAGGTAAGTACAAATCTTGCATTTAATAAATTCCATGGTGGTCCCAGATATTTTGTGGTAATCTATAATGTCAGTTAGGAAATAATCAAACACAAAATTCACAGTTATAATAATTATTACAATATACCCAAAGTTAAATAACTCATATTTAATTTATATATTTGTTGTTTATTTTATTTCATTTGTCGTTATACCACATATTTTTTTAATACTTTTTTCTGCTTCCCTACTTTATGTTACTCTCTCATTTTCATTCTCCATTTCATAGACCCACTGAAGATGAGAAAAGCAATTCCCGGAAGTCAACTTTTGGTATGGTGTAATAAATATGGCAACTGTCAATCTTGTGCTTGATTATTTCCTAACTTACACCTTGCACAGTTATAACAGAAACTTAACTCTGCCCAATAGGGAAGTATTGCCCGAATTCGACCTCTCAAATATCAATTATCATTTTTACTGTTTAAAACGGGTTAAAAAATGAAACCCGCGAAATTGCAAAATTTATTTGGACAATAGATACAATAGGTGCAGTGTTTGCTATACGTGTATAAAACGTCTCGAAAAAACATTGAATCATTTTAGAAAAAACGTTTTAAAAAGATAATGGATGCCAAATCATTCCTAAAAATTACAACAACCGTTTCACATTTCACGAATTTCACCATATCCTTTCAGATTCGAGAAAATACGTTTACGAAAAAATTCGATATATGGTTTAAGGATCTATGTTAATTCACAAACGGACGTTTAGAAAATAACATAAATAGAACTAGTTTATAACGTTAGCTATATTTCAGGTTTTATGTTTCGAAAACAAGAGACATGAGAAGCGAGTTTTCAAATTTCTAAAAATGCAATAACGAAATAATTATCTATGAGTTGAAAAATTAAAAATGTTGTTTGAGGAAACAAATTAATAATTACATTGATTTTATGAAAAAGTTACGATAAAAACAATTTTTTTTTCTAGATCTGTTCATAAACTTTTTAAAGATGCATCTTTTTTGAACGAATTTCATTCAAAACAAATATCTTTATTTTCTTTATTGAACTTTTGTTGTTAATTTCGGAAAATGGGACTCAATATTTTTTTCACCCTCCTTTGATATAAATTAAGAGATTATTTAAAGAAAGATTGGGAGACATTTTGAAAACAAAATTATTATAATATTTCTCATATTTGATGTACGAAAATATCGTATTCTCGCAACATTGTACCTTATCTTATTTCAATTGAAAACTGATTAATTATTGATTCCGGGCGCGACAATCACTAGGGTAATTGGACCGGTAAGTGTAGTGCACATTTCTTTCCCTTGGGAGGTGGCGGTGGTGTTCTCTGCTGAATGGTGACATCCGGTGCTTGCCGGTGACGGCAAGTGGGGATTTCCCCAAGTAGGTATCTCCCACCAGCCGGGACAGGCCCTAAGCTCCGCTAAGTCCTCCCAGGTGTGTGGGAGTGTAGAGCGTGTTAGTGCAAGTGCGCCTCCACTGGCCCCTCCGCCAGCGTCTGCGCCGCAGAGGTAGAGGAACAGCGTGCGACATCGTCACAACCACTTCCTTCGCTGCCGCTGGCCCGGCCCGCCGGCGCCATCTCCGTCGTCGCTATCGACTTTGCCACCGCCACAGCCATTGCCACGGCGGCCATCGCATCCTGCCTGGCGGGGCGAAGGGCAGCGAAGGGTGGCGAAGGGCGGGCGAAGGGCGGGCGAAGGGCGGGCGAAGGGCGGGAGAAGGGCGGGCGAAGGGCAGCGAAGGGTGGCGAAGGGCGGGCGAAGGGCGGGCGAAGGGCGGGGCGAAGGGCGGGAGAAGGGCGGGCGAAGGGCGGGTGAAGGGCGGGTGAAGGGCGGGTGAAGGGCGGGGCGAAGGGCGGGCGAAGGGCGGGCGAAGGGCGGGCGAAGGGCGGGAGAAGGGCGGGCGAAGGGCGGGCGAAGGGCAGGCGAAGGGGGGGCGTGCGAAGGGCGTGCGAAGGGGCGTGCGAAGGGCGGGGGCGAAGGGGCGGGCGAAGGGGCGGGGCGAAGGGCGGGCGAAGGGCGGGGCGTAGGGCGGGCGAAGGGCGGCGAAGGCGGGTGAGGTCGGGCGGAGGGTGTGCGGAGGTCGTGCGAAGGGCGGGGCGAAGGGCAGGCGAAGGGCAGGCGAAGGGCAGGCGAACGGCGGGGCGAAGGGCGGGCGAAGGGCGGGCGAAGGGCGGGCCAAGGGCGGGCGAAGGGAGGGCCAAGGGCGTGCGTGCGTGTGGGCGAGGCGGGGCGGGGCGGGGCCTGGCGGTCGGGGCGGTCTGGACGGGCGAGGCGGGGCGGGGCGGGGCGGGCGAGTGGCACGCTTGGAGGCGCAAATTGCGCGGCGGGCGGGGGCGTGTCGTGGGCGCGGGAGGGAATTTGCATGTGCATCAACACGCCCCGGGGCGAGCGCCTGAGGTATCGGGGAGGGAAGGGCAGCCGAGCGGCGCGACGCGCTCCGGGGCGCCGCCGTGAGGCGCAGAGAGGCACGCGCTGGCGCCCCCGGCCTCGGCGCTCGCCGCCTGCAGCCCCACAGCGCCGCAAGGCCTTTCCACTTCGCCCATCGGCCGTGCTTGGACGTTAATACCGTTTCATCGAAAGGAAGAACGGTCTTACCGGGGCGTACCTTATTCAAAATATTATTTTATTTAAAATCTTTTTTTCTTCAAATTATTATTTGAGTTATTTGTCAGACAAATCCACAGATTTATAACAATCGTATTAAAATGTTGAGCACTTGACGTTCAAAAGAAAAGTTACTGAATGAGATTTTCTGAAACTAAACTTGTCTGTTTCCTAACCCTTGAAGTAATAAAGTAAGACGAAAATGAAATAGAAAATAAACGTGAAATAATGCAATTGGATTTAATAAATAGTTAAACTAATGACAAGCGTCTAATGAACAAATCGCAAGCAATAAGGAATATAAACCTAATTCAAATTGGTTGGATATAGGATATTTTCGAAGAGGACAGCGCCCATTTTGCAAATACAATTTCACGATGGTTTTTCGCAAATTCAAAATCTTGGACGGGTGATGCCACAATTCTGTCTTCAGATTCGGATTCAGCGTATCGACACACATACAGAAACGTGTCGATTCTTTGGTCTGAAACACTTGTTTCTTTTTGTGTGCGTGTGTTATTATATTCGATCGCGTAGTGTTACAAAACAAATGAGAGGGTGTACATAAAAACTGGTGCCCTAATCAACAAACCAATCAACTTGTCGATCTGTATCGCACACCCTGGTGTCTCGCCTCCCTTGCTGTGTCCGCGCGCGCTGGCCCGTCGACGCACGTAGTGAAGGCGGGCGGAGGACACGCACGGGAGGCGCCGCACGCGAACGGACCGGGCGCAACCGCACGCGCGTGCCAGTGCGCCACCCGTGCAGCCAACGCACGCGACGGCTGCGCGACAATTCGCACCAGCGGAGGTAAGCGCTGAGCTCCCCTGCGGAGAGCATGGAAGTGCAAGGCGAGAGGACAGGTCAAGGAAGAGAAGTCTGGCGTTGATCGAAGAAATAACGGAAAACCACCAATCAGAGGAGCCGGTTGGTAGCCGGTTAGTTAATGTTTTGTGCTTAGCAAGACTCTGGCCTTTCACTATTCTCCTTTCGCCATTGAGCGGAGAAAGAACATATTACTCGGTTGACGAAATCATGCGATGTTTAATTACCTCCGAAGCTTCTTTTGGGCTTGATGATCTTCTACAACATGCCGTAAATCTACAACATGGCACAGCCGGCTTTACTCCCTCTCCGAAGGCGGCGTTCGAAGGACCCATTCCAAAATCCACGGCTTCAATCGGGTTTGAACCCGCAAAGTTGGATACACTAACCGTCATACTACCAACCACCTTATATCAGCGAATTTTCTTCCAGACAGCGATTCAATTCGACGCAGCTCGTTTCGAATTCCTGTCACTTTCGTGTTTCGAATGATCGACCCACTAGATCACAGCCTCTGCAGAGAAACGGCAATGCTAGCTCTGAGTTAAAGTCATTCGATGCCCCGTTAATTCTCATCAACGTTAGTTATCCGCAATGACGCATGCTCATGCTTGCGAGAGGGAAGAGTAACACGGAAGGAAAGGGAGGCCTACGCCAGGAAGGAAATTGAGGATCAACGTGCTTCAATATTAAAGCGAATCGCTGGATTCATTCTCGCGCGTTTGGGGTCGCCAGAGAACATTAGCGAACATGTTCATCCTGATAAGCTATTCTATCCTTAGGACGAAATTGGGCTTGATAGATTATCACGGCAGGTTTATGCGCGCGCTCCCCTTCGTTGCAGAGCAAACGGACTCCGTTATGGAATCGATTTCAATTCGTATTCGTTAGTGAAACTGTCTACAACAATCAGTGGATCTGGTATCTACTATACTCGCACTGTATACATGACAGTTGTTAGTACTACTAGTCGTCGTCGTTTTGGTAGTGACAATGGCCATGGCAGCAGCGTGACAGTGTGGGTGGCGGTGACAGCAGTATTTTTAACGGTGGTAATAGTAATAGTGATAATAGTACTAATATGGAGAATAAGTCGAGAGAACGAGTATATTACATCTATATAACCTTATGCTGATTAATGTATCATTGTTAGCAACTTTGAGTTCTTAAAATATTAAATACATTAAAATGGTAACATAAGAAATTGCGTTCTACAGTTGGCAGCCACTTAAATCTCCAGACAGCAGCACTACATTTATCACGTAACGCGTCTTCGACGGTGTGTGTTCGTGTGCGCCACGAAAGGGTCTACCAGCGGCCGGGGAAGCAGCGGGAAGTGAAGGCTAAACGCAATCAACCCATTGAGAAGGTGCCAGCGCCGGCGCTCGATTATGAAGGGAGGTCCGCCGAGCGGCCAGCGGTTCGATTCCTCGTCGCGGTCCGACCTTCGCCTCGGCGGCGCCTGCGCATCAGGGCCCGGCGGGGCGCAAAAACGCGCTCGTCGCCTCGGGCACCACCGCTCCTTCCATCACAGCTGCCTACCTCTCACAGGGCGACACTCTCTAGCTGACCCATACTTGTGGAGCGGGTACATTTTCGTATTAAAAAAGCTGTTTGTTTATGCTAAGCTAATTATTAATAAGGATAAGTTTTACATGTAACTTTTTCCGAGATTGTTGAGTTTAGGGCATCGATAGGTAAATGAAAGAGTGTAGATATTTGTTTTAATATATGTACATGTTTCATATAACAATTAGGTTACATTTACAGTTAAAATGCTGACTTTCAAACATCTCTTTCGACGTAATTCATCAGAGTAACAAAAATTTAACCCAATTATGGTATGAAACATGTAAATTAAAATACCAAATATAATGATGAATCTATAAAATAAATATAACATTAAATAAATGTATAAATAAAAATATGATAAAATATGAATATTATAAAATTATAAAGAATATAATATAAAATTCCAGAACATTATTGTATAATAAGGATAAAAAGTTAATCGATTTGCCATATCAAAAAGCACCTTAGGAGATATTGAGAACCTCTGAAGGTAACAAGACTCGTTTTAGTTGCACAATTACCTCGCCAAACAGGTTTTGAAAAGGAATCACTTATTCACATTTGCACGGACAGGGAAAATGGTCATTTCCCCACCAGAAAACACGCGAGATTCCTTTAAAAACTTTTGCGTGCACCGGAAAGAGGGTCATTTCCTGCACCGGGTGCACCGGAAACACGTTTTGCGTCGAATGACACCTCATTCGCCCAAATGGGCCTGCTGGAAGGGGGTCTAAACATTCGTGACGGACACACACAGACACACCATCGCTTCTTGATGTTTATGGTTTTGCGGTTCTACTCAAACATTACATCAGTTCACGATATAATCTCAAAAAGTTTTCTATAAAAACATAAAATAGTCGCATTCAGAGGCCAAGCAAAATCAAATACTTTTTTAAAATATAATATTATAGTGAAAGAAACTCATTACTGGCCCAATTTACTACATTTTACATGTTAACCCGTTATTTGGAGAGTATGTGTCTAGTAGATCTATTGCGCTTTAAGAATTGAATATATTGCTGAGTTGAATGTGTAAGTTTTACGATATCTGTTGATCTACTACGCATGTTCAACCCGGTGTTGCATTACCACCAGGTAAAACCGACGGTGACGGGTCTCCTAGCCCCTTCCGATGGCGAGGGGTGGCTACACTCCGTGCGTCTAAATGGCGTCAAATGCGGTAAGAATTGCGACTTTCCCAACTACTGAAAAATATATGGAAAACCATGAAATACAGACAAATATGTATGTTCAAATAGATTCCATGTCATCTTAAAAAGCCTAACGTAATGTTATGAAGAAGTTTCATCGTAACTAAAAAAAACTAATTTCTAGTGATAGGATTTTTTGGAGCAAATTATTGTCGTAAAAGGGGGAAAAGGGTTTGAAATACATTCAAAAAGGTGCTGCTGAAACAAGTGTAGTAAGGTTGAAACCAGTTACATGAACTCAGTTTCTCGAATATACTCTATCATTTTGCAATTTTTCTTCTTTACTGAGTCCGTAAGAGGTGATTCATTGCACTTTATCCACCATTGTAATAGAGAGAAACTGTTCAACAATATCCATTACTGACTGAACTGTTTTCTCGCGCGGTGACGAAGCAGAACGCGCTTGGCGGGCGCCAACCGCCCCCGCACGAGCAACTTCCCCTCACTCCGCTCCTTTCCCCTCCAACCAACGAGAGCTGCCAGTGCTCTTTTAGCGTTGACGGCGACAGGTCCTAGTCAAGTGGATTTCTGCACACCCATTTAAAAGTCCGGAGCTGCGCTTTAAATCCAGCGGGAAAGGGTTAAACAGTTGCAGCAACACTGCTGAAATTTTAATATGCCTTTACAGCTGCAGATTGACCATTGTTGCTGGGATATAAAGTACTGGTGATTTACCTAAAATATATTTTAATATTTATATAATATTGTTGACTTCTGATTAAATTGAGATTTTCAGAAGCTGTTCAAGAAGAGAACAATACATTTTACTGTCGAATCGTTTAAAAACACAGAAAAGAATCGAGAAAAAGTGCTGAAGCATAAAAAAGAGAGAAAACGTGAAAAATGTAGTAATCTCACGGAAAGGTGCAAATTGTGTTTATTTCGCTTCATTTCATCCCTTGTGACATACGCAAATGTCACACGGGTATACTAGGGGAATGACATTGTGCGTACATATACGTCGGAATTTTCAAGCATCGCGAATGTTAGAGTCCAGGGAATACGCGCAGCATAGCAGCGGACTAATAAACATATAGGCGTGCCGTGCTGGATGCTAGAAATGCGATTTGTATTGTCGAGGGACGGCACGGCCTCGTGGTATTAACATGGGATTGATGAGGGGAGGGCGTTGAAAATCTAGGTCACGCGAGGAGAAATAAATTCTCACGAAATTAGCCGAGCCGTTCAGTTGGTAATGAACATTACGACATAGTCATTTTGCCGTAGTAAATTTGTGTCGTGCGTGAATATTTGTTTGAATAGGTTATAACAGTACAGGGTAAGCAGTATTGTTTATTTGGGTTTAAGTGATTAAATGTTTGCATTTTTAATATAGTTATATTTCTTGTTGTGTGGGAATTTTGCAACTTAAATATTTAAACCTAGTGTTCGTGGGTGTGCATGAGGAAAATTCCATAGTTGGGGATTATAAATTGTTACTTGAAAGAAAATTGTAGTCGCGAATAGAGGTTGCATTCGAAATCCAGTAAGGGAAAGTCGTAAAGCGATAACATAAAAGCATATTTAGGGATTTCCGAATAGCGGATTGAATAGTTAGCAACAGTCGGGAAATACTTCAAATTTGCACGGACAATGGGTAATGCAACTGCAGCACAGGAGGACCCAGAACATTTCCTTCTGGAGAAGACGACGGTATCAAATCGACCGACAAGAACATTCCGTAAGTTTACGAACTTTTATCAAAGCCGTACGGTTTAGTAATGTTTCAAGGCCATCGAACCAGTCATTAATAATAAGCTCAAAACATGTTATAACAATTTTTTAATAAATGTTAATTATTGTTTGAAAAGGACAAGCTGATATTTCATTGAATTGCCATCAATTCATTAATTAGTAAATGCCACAGATATCTCAGAAATCGTGATTTCTGAATAGTCACACATCCCCTGCAATAGGTAAGGTAACGTATGCTGTGCGTCGAACTCAAGATCTTAAAACACGTAGCTAGCTAAATTATAAATCATTGGAGCAGTAATTTACGAGCATAGCATGACATTGAAATAAACAATATTATTGAGATAATTTGCAGAAATAAAGTAATTATAGGAAGATAATCGTGAATAAGAGAAACGTTAACGCTTTCAAATACATTTATTAAACTATCCGTATGAAAACAGCTATATTCTTTTTAAAGGTGTCGCTCCTAAAATCCTTTCCTTATTAATTACGTAAACATCGCGGAGCTGGTTGTGCGGCAGGCGGGGGAGAGGGGGGGGAGGGGAGAGCAGCAGCCGTGGTGGGGAGGCGGCGTTCGAGTAACGCGCCCCTATTGGCCCTGTTCCTGGAACCGATAAGGGTTAAGCACCCGCGCTGCACCGGTCGCGCAGCCAATTGCGGTGAGCAAAGGCGACAGAGCGCGCCCGGCCCTTCACGGCAGCCGCTCGCGGGAATGCAATTCGGCTCCTCTTTGCGAGAAAGGCTCCCACCACAAACTGGACACCACTAGTAGTACTAACCGCTAATACGTAGAATGGCTTTAACACTTTACTGGTAACGTGAGATCTGTACATGGACGTCGGGTGGTACGGACCCGCTAATTCTGATACAAGAAAATAATGCCGTTTGTTTGGTTTTTGGGAGGAATATGTTTTTAATACTATATAAATAAATAAATGTGCAAGTTGATGGTGAGGCGGAGGCCATTTAGCCTGCTCTTCCGCCTGACCATTTTCAAAAAAAAATATTAATACAATAGTTAATGAAAAGAAGGTCATTCAAAGAGAAATACGTACGCTATTTGGATGAGGGTTTTTTCACATTGAGGACAGGAATGTAAGCCAGGGAGGAGGGAGAATATAGAAAAGGGAATACTCTCACATATATATTGTAGAAATACATCTAACAATAAAATATAGTATCGTTTACATAATAATATAATACAGTGAATTGACAACTTGTTCTTCTATCTACACTGAAACTTATTGCCTTACACTGTAATTATTGCAAGTATCCACTCCAACTTTAGTACAATTTCCTAACTGTTAAAATTTGTACCATCTTCAAAGGGCCTATGCGTTTGTCGATCTTATTCGCCTTGCGAATAGTGGAAACAGCTACAGATCGTGATGTGGCTGGTATAGACAGTCATTATCACGATTTTTGTAAAGCAAAAGGAAATTGATTTTACCTATTTGTTGGTTGGCAAGAATTCCAGAGGAATGTCCACTTTGTTCTTACGTAATATTACCGAAATACCCAAGATTGTGCTTTCGCCCAACCGAAAACAATATTCACCACTAACCAAAAATGAGTCGCAAGACTGAGTTATTGCTAAGCCTCCACAATTGCACATCCACCAAATGAAAATGCACTGAAACACTAACGCTGACGTCGGGTCAGAAGGGCAATTCAGAGATAGTTGATACTTCAACGGCATTTTTCATTGCACACTTTGGATAGCTACGTCCTTATTTAAGAATCTCTCTTTTTGAAATGGATTTCAGTAAGGGAAAAACTCTAACTTCCTAACTGTAGTGGTAGGAATACGCCGAAAAAATGATTTTCTGCTATTTTCAAAACTAGAGTTTCAACACATACGACACCTGCACCATTCTTTTAAGCGTCCTTCACACCATCCAACAACAAACTTAATCAAAAAGGACGGAGCCATGTTTTTGAAAATGTTAAAAATGTTCTAGATGTTCCGTGTATAGTACTCTCTTTATATTAAAATATCGGTTTAAAATTTAAGGGGACATGACAGCCAGATCGATTAGGAAATATCAATTTGGCAGAAAATTGGCTGAACGGTTTAATCGCTATCGTTGTTCACAGACGGACGGACGGATAGACAGACGGTTTGCTTTTATTCGATTTTTCGCTATCAAGGACCTTAAAACACGTGTTCTGGCTAAACTACGTGTTAGAGTTATTTTCTAAATTTAGCAACAGGATTTTTCCACTTTTTCGTTACCAGGACACTGTAATAAGAGTTTTTCTGCCCAAAATTTGCGTTTTTTTTCGCGCAGCTTTACATAACGTCAGCGCTAGTGTTTCTGTGCATTTGCATTTGGTGGATGTGCAATCGTGGCGACTTAGCGGTAACTTAGCTTTGACGACTCATTTTTGGTTAGTGGCTGCAGCTACTGCGCAAACTGTAGAGATAAACAAAATCACATTAAAAATCGTCGATCAGAGCAGAGCGGAGCAGTCATCCGCTAGAATTCCCCTCCATAGAGTGGCTCAATTCAATGCAGCTGTGTTGAAAATCCACCGCTTTGGGAACGCTAAGGCGAGTTGCGGGAGCGGGCAATCTGATCAGCGTCTGATGTTTGTTCTTCTGGTTAACTGGATATTTTACCTGGTGTAAACGGAATATGAGCTTACTAGGTTTTTCTGAACGTAAGAAACGAAAATTCAACTACATTCACTCATATTCACAACGTGAAAACATTCGCGCTAAACGGGACATTTGAAAATTCAACTCTTGACAAAACCCGGTAGCCTTCGAAGCCGTTTGCATTTTTACAGACAACGAACTATCTGATATACATAATTATATTTAAACACGCCCAAAAAATTATTAACAATTCACAAAACTCATTATACCAAAAATTGTATTTTGCTTCAAATATTCTTCAAACTCCGCTCAAACTCTTTTTGCAGTTCTGGAGAATAGGGCAGCAGAGGGCGGTTGTCCTTATTCGCGAGGTCGCTGGCAGCGTGCAAATATTAGCTTCATTATCCGGCGACCGCCCTCACGAAAGAGGGATGGATATTTGCGGGGCGAAAGTGAGTCCGAAAGCTATATATACACGATCAGAAATGACCCCATTAAAGTTTTCGTGCTCAAACGTAAATTTGCTCTAGTATTGTGAGGAGTTTGACAAGGGGGAGATAGTCTTGAGATGAGAGAAATCTGAATTTAAAATAAGTTTTATAAATAGGGAGTGCAAATGCTCCTGACACGTCATGTTAGAAAACTGAAAAACTTCGATGTGAAATGTAAATTCTATTGAAGAAAATAAAATAATTATGTAATTCTCTGCTGTCTAAAAATGTTTAAAAGAACCGATTATTAAGAGAAGGAATTTAAAATACTTTTAATTGAGAAAAGTGAAAACGGTAGAAGAAAGCTCTTGAATCTTGAATACAAGAGAATGAAACTTACGGCCGTTATTTTAAAATAAACTGCTAAAATATAGTATGAAGTTAAAGAAAATTATCGTAGGACCACTTAGTCTGTCATTTACTCAATTGCAACGAGCTCTTGCAACAGTTTCCAACTGGTCTCAGGAACGGAATTTCTGTGTTACATCTTATAGCCTACGTCTTAAATCAAAATCATCAGGCAGTCATGAGTATTAGGCGCACAAGGTACGATAAGCATTAGATTTGTCACCCGAGATCATTAGAATCAGTTAACACCCGTTGTACATCCAATATTTTTCAATGACTCTCATTGATTTATTTACTAAACTCTTATCAGACCGAATTATTTTCTGGCAAATTTTAATTACATTTTTTTAAAATTCTATACGAGAAAGTTTTTTAAACATTTTCTTTTCAGATTTTTAAAATTCAGAACCACACACCTTTTAAGACGTTGTGGAACACAACACGACGTTCTAATTACATTACTACACCCGTTTAAGGTGGAAATTAGAACTATTATCTGATTCGTACGGCGTACCCATATGAGCATGCTCGGAATATAATGTTATTCCTCCAAATACGACCGCAATGTTCACTCACAACCCTAAGTTCGTTAAAAATACTATGCAAGGGTAATGCTAAATTGTAAGAAGTGGAGTGATAACAAAATCGCCGATCAATAACTAAAAATATAAGTAAGATTTCAAGAAACTAAGTGAAACCTACGTTGTTTTTCTTGCATAAAGTAAAGATACATAACATGACTTAGTGTATCTGAATGCTCAGGAAATAATATTTCATTTTAATTCATTTAATGTATTATATTTTTTCATGATTTCGCAAAAGGAGGATTTGTATTCTTTTTATAGGATGCTAATACTTTTCATTTATAATTATGAAAAGCTATGAACAGTAGATGAATTAAAACGTGAATAGATGGTATAACACGATTAAAGAAATCTCGTTTAGAAATACTAAAAAAAGTAAATCGGAATGTCAATTAATTTGATAAAAGACCAAGATGTATAAACTGATAAATAAGTGTTGCAAAATGATTTTGGTTTCCATAAATAGTATTTCATTTTTAAAAGTAAATATTACTTTTTTATTTATTTTTTTGGAAGGAAATAAATATTAAAAGAATTATTTATATTAGTACAATTTAAAGCGAAGTACATTAAACAATGGCCGCCTTTTTATAAAAATATATTGTACGAAGCAATATTCATACTGTAATGAAAAAGTGAGTAAATTAAATCGTAACAGACACCTGAAAACGTGCATTACAAGAAAATACAAATTAACAGTTCTATTAACATTACTACGAAACTCCACAAATATCTATTTTTCCGTCAAAAATGGCCAAAACCAAAATTCATTTTATACGAAAAAGTCTCAATATCATATGACCCAGGCGATACAAATGTCATAAATTATTCTACTCCAGTATATTTCAATAATTACACTACAATTTAATAATATCTTATAATTACTAAAATATACATTTGTGAGTGCGATGTCTTTGATACCTAATAAAAGATAGAGAGTATTTTAATTTTGAAGATTTAGTGAACGAATATAATCATATGCAATTCTCAAAAACATGAGTCGCTTCTCAAAAATATAATTTGTATAAATAATTTTAATAATAATACTTTTGATTTTTTGCGACTCGTGATTAACGGATATTTTGGATGCAAAAGCCCGCCACACAAGGCCACGCAGCGCTCCCCTGCTAAAGAGCGCTCGGGGAAGAGCAGCTGAGCACAAAATATAAAAATTACTAAAAAAATGCTCATCTAACATTTAACAATATGGTAATCATTGGATTCGTTGTTTTACGCTCGTCATGATAGATTACAAAAATATGTATAGTTCCATTTGAAAAACGGAGACTTACTTCAATATCTTGTAAAATGCAAGTGAAAATAAAAACGGATACACGTATCAATTAGCCCATTTCCTCATACACTTCGGTGAGAGCTGTATTGCAATAACTCCAACTGTTCAAAAATTACAGTGGGTGTGGATATGCAAGTTACTGCATTCTTGGTGGGAGCGACGCCAACAGTGCTCTTGGAAGAGCTTGATTTTCTCAGGGACATGGGATCTATCGTGTGTAAGGAAAGTTATTTCCACACCACAGAAATCAAATGAACAATGATGGTATATTATTAAACCACGTAAACATGAGAAATAAAATATTCACCCTTTTATAAACTGTTCATATGACTAACCGCACATGTCAAAAAGTCCATTAAACTAGTCTGTCGAGTCTTTCAAAAGAATTTCCTACCCTGTGCACGGCTACCACTCCTATTGTTATAAAAATGTTACTGATTCTAAATTAACTTCTTTGGCTCTAATTTTATACACAAATTAGTTAATGGTACACATTCATAAATATGTGATATACCATTACAATGTATATAAAATAAAAACGAAATGGATACTACATTTATCTCAATGATACTGATCACCATACTTTAAATATCTTATACATTATCATTAATACTTTGAAAAAGATAACATTTACATACCCTACTCGCTAAATCTCGCTTCAGAATAGCACTTGCAATCTTCTGCTTTTCTTCATGAAATTGTAGCAATCTTAACGATACACAATTTCTTTAAAACACTTACCATTTCTTTCGGGTATTGACAGTTTTGCGGCCTCTGTCTTCTAAAATTCACGTCGTCTCTGAGGTTCAGTTAGTAAATTTTGCACCCGTTGCCTCACGCGGTGCATCAGCTGTTGGTGCCCGTCGCCGTCTGACCTTGGGCGCGTTCGCCCCGCCCCGCCGCGCCGTCGCCGCTCGGGGCAGGAGCGCCCCGAACCGCTGACCTTGCGGTGCGGACAGCCAATAGTTTGCGTCGTCGCCAGCGACCAATCACGAGGGTGGCCTCAAATCCTCCGCCCACCCTCGGCGCTCCGATCGCGTGGCGCACACACCGAGCTGAACTCCTTTACTTCTTCTTCCTTGCCTTGTGATATCGTACTACGGAAATAATTATAATTATTTCATTAGAAATGCCAACGATAACGCACCACAACAGCTATATCGTACTACGGACCAGTGATTTTATGATTCTTGTACCACGAATGCACGCTTGCACCGCTCCTTCCCACACGTGTCCAATAGAAGCTCTCAACTTCGAATCGAATCGAATTCTGCACAAAATCGCCTAATCATTAGACTGTCTAATTTCTGAACATTCACTGCAGTTTCTCGCTCCACTTTTATAACGAAAAGTCGATTAATTTCCACACTCGTATCTCTCCTTGGCACTGTTTTTACGTTCAGCACAGGCAGGCTATCTGACTATGAAAACCATGAAATACAGTTACAAGTCAATTGATTCATGACGTTTTACGGTTTATCCTTCTTGGAATGTTGAAGATTATGACCGATACACGCGCAATGCTTCCACTTCCCCTCTTCTCTTCTGAAATCGCGATCTGATAAGCGCGTGCCATGTCGGCGCTTCCACAGCGCCTCGCACTCCCTGATCTATCCTCCTCGACGTTTCAAACCCCAACCACATGTTTAAATTTTCCAGCCTGAAGTTTTAGTTATCCCTTTTTTCCTTCCCCTCAAAAAGCGTTAGTGCTCTCAAACATAATAATTATACCTACTTATGACTTCTAGTGGAGTTATAATTTTCTCCCTCCTTTTGCGTTTACTCTGCGAACCGGCCGACTTCTCGTGACCTTGGAAGATTCTCCCTCGGCTAACACGAAATAACGGGTCAAATTCTCACAACACTAAAACTTTTCCCCATCAGAGCTTTTGTAAAATTCTTAGTTGCAAAATGATCTGATTGAATAAACTTGCTGCGTGCTGATACCTGTCTCTGGAAGGCACTACCCAAGTGAAAACAATAAGACAATGAACATAGTGCCCTACAATAGACGAATTTTTAGAGCTCAAATATTGAATGGATTGTGTTTTGACATACCACGGGCCTCTGCAACACAACCACTTCCAATATTTTGCGTTTTCCTATCTCAGAGCCTTCAGTCCAAATTTTTCTTGCGTTGAAAAAATTCTCCAAATTGAAAATCTGAAAACATACTATTCTCTCTCTAATATTTCACAAAGCCTTAAACTATTCATCTCATTACATGACTTACAACAGACCCGCACTTTCAATTTAGATCAAACATATCATTTTCCACAACCCATACTATCAAAATTTTTTTAAGATATATTTATGCTGCCTTAAATTATAAAATTACTATATAACATCCTTCTACTCTACATTTTATTTACAAAATTCATTTTGTTTACATAACTTAACGTCGTTTCAAAATTTAAATGTTAATAATTCGTATTTCAGGTTCCTGTGAGAATCAAATCCCCTGTTATGTTTTTTAAATACCTAAACCCCTGAAACACAAACATGTCCAACAGGCAGAAATAAATTAAAGAAAAAAAATAAATGAAATTCTCCAAGATTCCAAGTAGAATGTCAAGTCTTAGGAATGCGGTAACCGTCACATGATGGCTTAACGACCCGGATGCCTCTCTCCCAGGAACGAGCTCGTAGAAGTGGTGCTGTTTTTCAATAAAATTGGGGGTTATTTTTCTTTTAGTGCATATGTCGTTCTTTTGTTTTGAAACTTTTTTTCAGTTCTACCTATGGTGCAATGTTATCGCCAGAGTTCAGCTAGTATTATTTGTTCTCCAGTACAAAAAAACAACAAACAAATAAAAGTTCATTACTACGAACAACTATTGTTGAAAATCAGTTGGCGATAATAAATATCGAGTCCTTCGCATACAAATGCAATAAGCACTGGAAAGTTGAACAGGTAGTTTGTTTAAGGCGATCGGTTCCATATTTATTGACATGTTAGAAAGGCACAAATCATTCAGATCAAATACTCACTTCAAGTAATTTCGATTGTGGTAAATGGGTCGATAATCATTGCCCATTCTCCCAAAAAGAGCTGTGAACCATCAAGTGTACTTCCTACTGCATTTATTCTGGGCTAATAGATACCATCCATGAAGGGAAGGTGAAGCTCTAATAGAAATTCCTCTCAAGAGGTCAGATAAATAATTATCGACACATTTGCAGAATTTTCTTTCCGAGAAGGGTGCATCAGTGTTAATTAACATTAATCAAAATGTTCCTTCCACCCCCTGTATTGGGCGCATTGTGTGTGTGGAAAAAGAGACCCGGGGAAATACCTGTCTAATTAACAACCCATTGTTATTTGAAATAAAGGTAATTTCAATGCGGGCGAATTGGAAATCCAAGCGGAAGAGTTCCTCCAAAGCCGAGGCGTCGGCGCGGGGTGAAGAGGGGGGGGGGAGCGTAGCGGAGTGGTGGAGGGGTGGAAGCCATTCTGGACCACGAGCTGGGCAGGGATGGGAGGAGAGGATTGGGAGCTGGTGGAGTCGAAAGGACCAGGATGATGGTGGGAGGTGAGCGCTACATTATTAAACCCTCCCAGCATTCGCCTTATGACCGAGGAAATCACAAAAAATCCGGTCAGAATTGCCGGCCCGCTGATCGAACCTGGACCTCCCGACTGCAAAGTCAGCGCGCTACGCACTCAGCGAGTTAATAGGCGTAGAAAGGCAATAAAACCGATTGCTACCCCTACCTGAGTGCGGGCAGAAAAGTGAACAGAGTCGAAGAGCGCGCGAAGGCGCAGGTCACAGCGCGGGGAGCGGTGGCGCGCGCGCCGTCGCGGGAATTCGGCGGGGGAAGGGGCCTGCGGGAACGCTGCTCCGAGGTGGGTGACTGGGGAGGGGCGGGGAGGGGGCAGAATAGCAAACCAACAGCAGCGAACGCCACCCTGCACGCGAATGCC
The DNA here is from genome assembly GCA_038098605.1 of Gryllus longicercus. Classification (NCBI taxonomy): domain Eukaryota; kingdom Metazoa; phylum Arthropoda; class Insecta; order Orthoptera; family Gryllidae; genus Gryllus; species Gryllus longicercus. The sequence goes on from JAZDUA010001259.1 coordinate 25,908, forward strand.
ACATCTCCCTACCACCACCTCCAACAATGCACACACACACTACTATGGTCATTAGTTATCTTTTTATACTGGGAGGAGTTCCATCACTGAATTGTCTGATCCGGCACCAACCTACACGAGGAATCTTCCCTAAAGGTATCTCCTCCTGAGGAGCGCGGGCGCTAATAGGACGTACAAGAAGGCGCTTTACTTGATCGCGACATGTATGCTAGTGTAGTGTGTGTAAGTGTACGTAAGAATTGAGGATAGGTGAAGGATAGGAAGGGAGCGCGATCAGTGGCCCGTTTGCTAATGTACTGCTCTGGCATTCGTTTGACGTTGATCGGACGTTGACGTTGAACCCATGCTACACTACCGGTCAGAGTAGCCGGCCGAAAGCATTGTCCTCTAGGCAATGAATGAAATCGATACAGCTATCTTGTTAGAGTTAGAAATCTGCCTTGTTATGGATTCATCTCTAGAACCACCTAACTCGAATCACTCTGCAAATATACAAGCAATGCTGGGTTTGAGATAAACAGCAGTGCATATCACCAACACACCTGGCAGTTGAGCTCTGCATCGCCACACATCACCACTATCATCAACAGCATCACCAACCCAAGCAGCGCAACTTTCATCGCCGACCCCCTCTGGGCCCACCACCCGAACCCTTCATCTCCACTGTGTTCACCGGCCCCACCCCACCCCTGATCCCCTCCGCCAGCTCTGCTGCCATCATCGCTTCCGTCTGGAGTTATGCCGTCACCTTTCTACAAGCACCGCTCCATCCATACCAGCAGCTTTCCTCACCACCCTCCCGCACTTGAACCACCCTGGCTTCACCCACTACCCACACCGATCTCTCCCACCACCCTCCCCATCTTCACTCACTGCCCATCCCAGTTTCACCCATCCCGCCCACCAGAGAATCACACACCACCCACTCCTCACCTGAACCACCCCAGTTTCACTCACCATCCACAACAGCTTCACCCACCACCCGCCCCAGCTTCAAACACACCAGCTTCACTCAACATTTACAACAGCTTTTCGTACCACCCACACCTGCTTCACCGACCGCCGATACCAGTTTCACCCTTTCCAGCTTCACCCTCCACCCACCCGAGTTTCAACCACCCTAGCATCACCCACCATCCACAGCCTACTCATCACACCTTCACCTACTCATCACACCAGCTTCACTTCCACCACCCACACAATATTTTCCCACCATTCACACCTGCTTCATTCACCAGCCTCAGCAGCTTCACCCACCGCTGCCACCAGCATCACCTTCGCCCTCTCCGCCACTAACGTCACCTCCGTCGCCATCGCTGCCCCCGCCTCCCCCGCCACGGTCGCAATTTCGGGCGCGCGGCCGTAACAGGTCGCTGCTAATTACTCAGCGGCCTCGCTCCGCATTAATCAACAGGCGCGACCCGGGGCGCGGGCGGGGGCGGGGCGGGGCGGGGGCGGCGCGCTGGGCGTGCTCGCGGCCGCCCCGCCCCCGCCGCCGCTGCGGTGGCCGCAGGCGAAAGAGACGTGGCCCGCGGGGGGGAGGGGGGCTCGAGTAGAAAAAGTGGGAGGCGCGCGGCAGTGGACGGGCAGCGGAAATTGTGGGCGGAAATGCGTAAGGCAGAGAGTGCGAAGGTCGCTGCAGAGCGCTTGATTAAATAGAAGAGGAGAGACGGGGACCAGACGTTACTAGGAAAGTAGGGAGTTGCGGTGTTTCTTTCTTCTCCCCCCTGTCGTTGCCCTGCGCCGGCGCCTGCGTGGGGCGGTTGCGAGGCGCGTTCTCCTCCCAGCCACCGCTCTCTCATTCGACTCTTTCATTGTTAGTGATTCCGCGCGAATGATCTACTGAGGTCTTTAGGTCCGTAAGTGTAATTATGTTTGCGATCAGGAGTTGCGATGGCCTTCCGCCGACGGATGGCGAGAACCGGCGCCGACCTACACGGTGACTTTCCGGGTTTTCCCCAACCAGGTATCTCCCACCACAGGGACAAGCTCTAAGCTCCCGACCGGTCCCCGGGCATGTGTGGTAGAAGTTTAGTGCACGTTAGTGTAAGGCTGTGGAAGGGGTGAGGGGTAAGTTTTGACTGAAGAAACCACGGAAAACTACCAATCAGAGCAGCTGGCTTCTGGAATTCTCCAGAGACGACTAAATTCAATTAGCTAGTGTCGAAAATCCTGCCCCCGTCGTGACTAGAACGTAGAACCTCCCGGCCAGAGGCATTGCAGTGACATCAGTTGACGCTCTTTCGGTACACCGACGTTAAACATTAAAATTTAAATAAAAAGTATTCATTTAATATACAACCTCTTGATTGTATTTGAGAGTGTTTTCTTCAATTTCATTCATTCATTTCCATTGTATACATTTCCTTATTGAAACTAATGGTGATACAACAGCAAATACTTTCTCCAATTATTTCGATTTTTTGCCATTTTCGGAAATTCATAGTGTCAAAATGTGACCTGTGTAATTTTTTAAGCGTCCCTTGTTTTATTGGTGGAAAAAATTAAGAATATCCTTTTCAACAATCCAGCGTTGTTAGACGAATTACTGAACTACTTTCCATAAAGTAGGTGAAGCTATGTAAATCGTTTAATTGGTTGAGCTTCATTTATTATAGTTAAAACTTTTCTATTCATTCAAGATTTGTTCTACTACAAGGCAAAGCCAGTTGAACGATAATTGATTTTCACAAGAAGCTTTATAACTGTTCAATAGACAATCCAATGTGGATACTATCATTTACTGCAGCCTATAAAATATAAAACAAATTTTATCACAATAAATAGGAAATGTTTAAAAGAAATAAAAGACAATCAATACATATGAGAAATACACTGAAGTCAAATCAATTCCAAGCGCCTAGTGACTAAAAAACCGCAACCTAAAAATCCGCCAATACCGTCTACAACGGACATTATTTTGTCAATGTCACAAATTTTATGCGCATACAAAATCAAACATATTGTGTATCTATTAATTTGTCGTCGCATGTAAACAAATATGTTCATATTAGTTGATTCATAATATGTCTGCTACAGGATGTTTTCCCCCAAACATCCCCGCCCCAAATTGACTCGTTAATGCACACCAAACAAATATCCCAGGCAATAGTCTAACCCATGATGCCCTGCTCTGGAAATGAAGTTCATTGAATAGGAAGTAAATTGTACTGACGTTTCAAAGCTTTCAAAGCAACGCGACCTGTTACATCCAATTTCCAAATAAAACGATGTATCAGTTCTACACGAAAGTGATTACAATCACCGAAGGGAAAATTAAAATAAACACTTTGACGATTCTGACACAACAACAACTTGTTTTCTTTTCTAGAGGCAAAAGAAAAAGCTACATCTATTACGAAAATTAACAATAAAAATAAACAAAGGGGGAAATTGAAGTAAACACTGCAACGATTCCGCAATAAAAATTTGTTTTCTTTTCTAGTGACAAAAGAAAAAGGTATATCTATTACGAAAATTAACAGTGAAAGGGAAATTATTAAAAAACAATACTGCTAATTGGAGAGAATTTTAAAATGGTAACGTGCATATTAAATACCTATTAATAAGAGCTTTAAAGCTGTGTGTGAGAAAAGCCCTGCTACATTAAGATATACTATTCTTAATTAACTGCCCTAATTAAATCTCCGTCATATAAACACAGTTCTTAAAGGCATGGACTGTGGTAACACAACTCGGATGTTTCTATTTGAAAAGCGGAGAATTTGTTAGCTCTTAGCAGTGTAAAGAGACAAAGAGATATCTCAGCGCAAAAATATTAGAAGTTCTCAGTAATAAAAGTACTGATACCTAGACAACATATTTTTTTCTGTATAATTGACATTTCAATCCATACTCACTGAACACATCATCATTACAATAAGGGAAAGTAATATATTGAAGACAATTAAAATATTGAACTATCATTAGTCACAAGCAATAAATCATACGTAATATTCCTTTGATACATTAATTATTTCAGTTTTGTAAATGAAATTCATAACGAAGTAAACTGATTGATATTCCAGATATTCTCCTACCCATGTAATATAAGGTTACAGTAAGTCAGTTTGTGCTACTTCAGTTCCCCGCTCTCAGTATTTCTGCCTTCCCACGTGCACACATCCACATGCACTATACTCAGGTTGGTTGGTTAGTTTGTTAGCGATTCCGGACGCGTCAACCACTGTGGCCATAGTCCCGTAAGTGTAGTGCATCTCCCCCTCGAAAGAGGGCGATGATCTTTTCCCACTGAATGGCGAGATCCGCGCCGACCTACCGTCGACTAGCGAGGTTTTCCTAACCAGGTATCTCTCACCAGCGGGGCACCGCCCCAGCCGGGACACAATCTCAGCTCCCCACCGGCCTCCCTACATGTGTGGTAATGTAGTGCATGTTAGTACGGGTTCATACACGTCGGCTAACTTGTGTTGGAGTATGTACTCATGGATTTTGCCATTCAAGATTGGTACCACACAGCAAGACAACTACGATCATTTTAAACCTCCAATTTAAACAAATACGTCAACTCCGGTTATAGTGAACTCGAATATAGTGAACCCTCGGTTATACTGAACTTAAGTCATTGGTCCTGTCTGTCCGTCTGTCCGTCTGTCCGTCCGTCTGTCCGTCTGTCCGTCTGTCCGTCTGTCCGTCTGTCCGTCTGTCCGTCTGTCCGTCTGTCCGTCTGTGCGTCTGTGCGTCTGTCCGTCTGTCCGTCTGTCCGTCTGCGCGTCTGTCCGTCTGTCCGTCTGTCCGTCTGTCCGTCTGTGCGTCTGTGCGTCTGCCCGTCTGTCCGTCTGCGCGTCTGTCCGTCTGTCCGTCTGTCCGTCTGTCCGTCTGTCCGTCTGTCCGTCCGTCTGTCATTAGTCCCGTAAGTGAAGAGCAAAATTTTTCTCGGGAGGTGGCGGTGGTCTTCCCCCGCTGGATGGCGAGAGCCGGTGCCGACCTACCGTCGGCGAGCTGGCATTTCCCTCAACCAGGTATCTCCCACCGGGCGCGCCCTAGCCGGGACAAGCTCCCAGTCGTTCTAAGGTCACAGTGTGTGCAGTAGGCTAGTGCATGTTTGTGTAACAGTGTGTAAGAGGTGCAGATAGAACAAGAAGAGGTAGGAAATATCGCGAGCGGTCCGCGGCCCGTTTGTTAGGGTGCTGCTTCGGAATTCGCCTGGTGTTTAGCGGAGAAACTACGGAAAATTAGCGATCAGAACAGCCGGCCGCTAAAATTCTCCTGCAGCCGGCGACCGAATTGGACCTAGCTGTCAAGCTAGTATCGAAAGTCTTGGCACCTTCGGGGGTGTAGCCGCAGCACCTCCTGGTGAGAGGCCCTGAAGTGAGAGCGGTTGATGCCCGGACGCACCTCTCCCGGCGCCCACGCATCAGAACCCAAGGCCCATGCACCCACAGGGGACGGGCCCGAAAGAGTCGCCTGCGGCCGCCGGCCCGAAGCCTCTCTTGCGGCTAGAGCTGATGTGAGCGGCGGGGGAAGGGTGGCGAGCACGTCGTAGTCCGTGGACCTTTTACTGCGCTCCCTCTGCCTGCCTGCAGGGCGGCCATCGCTTTGTTATCGCACTACCTACTTCTAACAAAGAACTGATGTAGGCAAGTTCTCCTTTGTGAATCGCACTATAGTAGATTGGAACAAACTACCTGCAGAAGCACTAGAGGCTCTTCCTTCTAATGTAGCCAAATTTAAAAATATGCTTCATTCCATCTAGATTAGCTCAAATAATACTGACTGAGATATTTATCTTTATTATTATTTTTATTATTATTACTTTTATTATTATTATTATTATTATTATTATTATTATTATTATTATTATTATTAATATTACTTTTATTATTATTATTATTATTATTATTATTATTATTATTAGGGACAAATTTATCATCATTGGTAACACTGTCATTAGCTTTGGGGAAATTTTTAAGTTATTATTATTTCTTATATTGTTATTGTTATAATTATTATCGTCATGTCCCTTATACAGTGAAGTGAAGTGTAGTGTAGTTGAGGGGAAGGGAGTGTAGTGTAGTGAAGGAGAGTGCAGTGTAGTGTAGTGTAGTGAAGTGTTATGTAAAGTAGAATTGAATTTAGAGTTAGGTAGAAATAAACTGGAACTATGATATCGACCCCTAATTCTAATAGTAAACCTAATTGTAAATGTTAAGTTGTAATAGTAAACCTAATTGTAATTCTAATTCTAATTGTTATCATGTTTGACACCGAGCATTAGCTCAAAGCGAACTTAAATCTATCTATCTATCTATCTATCTATCTATCTATCTATCTATCTATCTATCTAACCATGGGTGGCAGAAGGTGAAGTTGCTTGTTGGAGATGGACCAGGGAGCCTGGATGACGGATCATTAAATTTGTTTTGAATTTTATATTTCGCAAATTTTTGTGCAAATTTTGAATTTTATATTTCCCAGCTTTTGTTCATATTGGGTAGGTTTACATGAGGAGGTGAGGAAGGAAATTATCAATGCCTCACAGCTAGTAATTCCCCAAATCGTCTGTTGGGGACCTCGCAGATATCGTGCTTTTGCAAGCTTGTATTACCTGAGGGCCTTGGGGTCTTTGAGATGTTGAGAGCAAATCCAATAACAAGAACACATAAATCAGGTAAACAGGGTTTAATAATCTTAAAACCCTTTTCGTTGCTTACAAAATCACACCAAAAGCAAAATGAAGCACAATAGAAAAAAAATTGAGATCTTTTTCAATGAAGCAAGAATTAATCGGTGAACTATTCGAACAAAAGGTCACTGGGAATTCCATTTGTTACTCCTACTAATTAAATTTGCTACAATTCCTATTTACATTAACCAATGAAATAATATACAATTTAACAGTCGATTCAAATAACTTTACTACGAAAAACGTGGGTAGATGCACTATACTCTACAACAATTTCGCTGTGGCTACGAACAACATAAATTAATATTGATGTATTTACAGTTTCGTAGGTAATAGAGCTTTTAAAATGGCAAGAACCTCTGAATGATACCCAGATGCCTCCTGTATGTTTATTTCCCTCACAATTTCCTGGTTATCAAGTACTCCCTGGTCGCTGTGACTTTAACCCAATTTTCGGCGCCGTTACCCCCCGTAGCTGCGTCATCCGTGCTCCAACGCTCGACCTTGAAGTGCCTCGGCCTCCGCGCAGCCGATCGCGAGCCCCGGGTCGCCGGTGACTTCTCGCTGCCCTGTTGCGTCGTCTTCCACGTCGCTTTCTGCGTTGCCTTTTGCATTATCTTCCGGTCTTTTCTCAGCTCCTTTCGTCCTCGTCTGCTTCGTCTCCCTCGATATTTCTGATTAAGCCCGCGTGCGAATGTTCCTTGCCAAGCACTGAAGAACTCGGGCGTATTTCGTGAGAACGCGTACCTCTCGCTCGCACTGTCCCAAATTTTGCCGCTGATTGAAATTTACACGATCTCAGCGCGAACTATTTTCCTATTGTACTGTACTCAGCTCCACAATAAATGATAGATTCTAGATTCAGTCTCCGCGTCTTGAAGAAATACTTTCTACCAGGAAAAATTCTAACAAATTTCGCGGACGGCTGTGTAAGAGTCAGTCCGTCGTCAAACACTCCTACCTAGTAATTCGACGAAGAAGTTGCTGGATCGATGGTCCAGAACTGATGAGAGTGCTGCTGGCTCCGCGAACGCGAATGAAAGAGGATGACTGAGCGTGAGCTCGCCTATTTATGAACGCGCCCTCTGTGTAGGGGTAGCACGAGTCATCTCCCCTTCTCCAATCTGCATCTACGCTACATTCCTGGGCCGTGCCGCGGAGATCGCGGGCCACAGTACTGTAGGCTGCGGGCGCGCCCTTTTCAAACCGCGCCGCGCTCGCTCACCCACTCTACCACAGGCGTTTTCTTGATGTGTGGAACGAACGTAGTCACTAGCGTTCGTCACTATATAAGATTACAATACAAGATACAAGATTATGGCATTGTTTGAAGACAGTTTTGTAGTATTATTTAAGAGCGGAAACTGTTGAAACATTTTAATTTCGGCTAGCTGAACTTTGTTGTTTATGTGAGTTATCCAGTTGAAGGTGGTGTGCAGCTAGGTCGTTCTAAGTATTTAATCGTCTTATTATTTGGAGGTCGTGGAATGGTATTATTATTTATTTTTAATTGGACGGGAGGAGATTAAGATTTGAATTGGTTGATTTGGTGGGATTGATTTTTATCTTCAATTTTGAGAACCAGCTTTCTAATGTTTGAAGATGTATTTGGATTTCATTGTCTGTGCAGTTTAATAATGTATAGATTGCAGTGTCATCTGCAAATTGGGCTATTTGGGTTAATCGGGAGAGAGGAATGTCCGCTGTGTAGAGGTTGAATAGCAGTGGGGAGAGAGGGGATGTTTGTGGGAGTCCTGCTCTAATGGGGCGTTGGTTTGAGGAGTGATACTCCATTACCTCTGCAAAGTTCTGTTTGTGAGGAAGCATTTAATGATTTTAACGACGTATATTGGGGTTCCAATAGAAAATTTATATATTAGTCGTTCGTGCCAGATTCGATCGAAGACTTTGCGATGACGAAGTGATCGACGAAGTGATGACGATGAATACTACTATCGAGTGATTTTTTTTTGAATGATGTGTGAAGGTATTCGGTGATGCGTAATAGCTCGTGTGTTGTGCATACTTTATTCGTGAAACCAAACTGAAAGAGAGGTATGAAGATTATTTTGTTCAGGTAATTATTTAATTTTGCAAATAATTGTTTTTGTTCGGTTTGGGGATGGGAAGTATTAAGAAATATTTCGAGGTTGAAGGATAATATACCTTTCTTGAATCGAATATATTGGTGATATAGGTGATAATGGTTTAGGATAAATAATAAAATATATTATTAATATACCCTCAGTACGTGCCCTCTAGTCACGTGCGTGTAACTCTATGCCGCTATTGGTTCGCCTAGCTACTTCAAGAATATTCTAAGAAGTTATGGGTGCCTTTTGGTCATCACACTTCCCACTTTGATGACATATACCTGATATGACCCATATGTTGTCATTTTTAGCTACTGTTTACGATGGGTGGCCGGAGGGTGGGCATCTGCTGGAAGCCGGCGCTCTGGGTGAAGAATTTCAGCTCATCTAAAGGGATTAGCAAGGGGGAATTTGCGAGTCAAAGATAATCCACGTTTCCCGGCAATGCTGGTGTCAAGTGCGCGAGGCACGGTTTGATGAAGGTCGGGTGGCTTCTTTGCTTTTTTGGGATGGGGGTCCTGGAGGTGGGATGTCTCTAAATTCCTTGTTGCAAGTGGGAGGATGGGTTTGGAAGAACGACGCTGCCGCTCTTTATCCAGTTTTCTAGACCTTCGAGTCACCCGGCAGCTGCGCGTAGCTAATGAGACGGGGAGATGGGGATCGGGAGATCTTCAAGGAGCGTGGACTTATGGCAATAACACACCTGAGATAGCGAGACATCTCAATATATATATATATATATATATATATATATATATATATAGATATAGATATATAGATATATATAGAGGGAGAGAGAGAAAGAGAGGGAGAGAGAGAGTATACGAAATATAGAAAGGTATGTAATGTGGTGAAAGTGCCGTTTTTACGAAAGAAAATTTTCGTGAATCTAATGACGATATAGAAGTGTACAGAGCGACGAACATTGTGCTCTGGGCGTGCTCTGAACTATCCCGCCTTGCCGATGGCCTGTTGGTGGCGAAACAGAAGATACGGCGGCGGCAGCTGGAATTTGCGGAACCGTCAGCGTCGAGTTACAGCAACGGGACGCGGCGCGCGGGCGCTCGCGACAACAGACGACCGCGCGGCGCGGCACAATGACCGCGGACGGCGGCGCGGAATGCAGGCGGAGGCGGTGTGGCAGGGGGGCAGGGGGCGGTCAGGGCGGGGAAACAGGTGCGCGCCGCGGCGGGTCGCGTTTCAAAGGCGGAGCTGCCCGCGCCGCGCCGCGCCGCGACGCGCCGTTTCGTACGTCACCGCTCGTTCCTGCTGCTGGCGGGACTAAGCGCGTCGTAAACGTAAATCCCCGCGCTGTAGCACGAAGGGTCACAACGAGGGATACTGAAAGTGCGCTCGCAGAATTTTGAGGAATAAAATCATCTTCATTGATTGATTGCTTCAGAGTCGGATTCTGCGCTTCGAAATACATAGAGAAAGATGTGTCATGTCTTTGGGTCTGACAACGTTTTTGTTTGCGCCTTTTTGTTGGTTCAAAGCGCGTCAACTGCTAAGATTAGTCCCTCAAGTCTAGTCCGTGTTTTTTTCTCGGGAGGCGGCGGTTATATACCCCAGTTGAAACCGGTTATCCGGCACCGACCTACCGTCGGCTAGCAGGGTTTCCCTAACCAGATATCCCCCACCAGCGAGGCACAGCTCCAGTTGGAAAAAGCTCTTAGCTCTCGACCGGTCTCTCGGCATGTGTGGTGGTGTAGGGAAAGTTAGAATGTGTAAGGGGTGAGAAAAGTACAAGGAACAGGTGCGAAAGATCTCGCGCGATCGGTTGCCCGTATTTAGGATAGTGCTTGGCATTAACGTGGTGTTGATCGGAGAAAAATAATATTTCTCAGAAGACATTAGATCATAATATCTCTTTCTTCAGTTTCAAAAACTTACATCAACCTCTTTTGTTTCCTGCTTGGTTCGTAAAGTTACCGTTGCTAGAATCGTTTATTTTATAGACTTTGTTTCACATTGCTTTTAACTTTTTTATGATTTATTTGTTCTTCTGAATACAAAACATTTGTATTAATATGTCAAGTATAATTTAAGTAAAAGTTCCTAAATGTTTTATATTTAACAAAGGTTAATTCTAAACTACAGATTGTCACAACACTACTCACGCATAGTGTGGATTTGTTCCACATAATACCACTTTAACCAATGTGTTCACCTATGAAGTAGAATGATCTTAAACTAAAACACACACATGTATCTGCACATCAGAATATTTTTATTAATATACTATTTTATTGGAATGGTACATATAAAGATGTAATTATATTGAGCTATCTGGAAATACAGTAGTGTTCAAATAAATTACATCGCCTAAAGAAAATGGGCATTCTCTACTTCCTAACCGAATATTCTGTCAAAAGTGTTAAACACATATAATTAACAATTGTTAATCATATATTTTGTGCATATTATATGATGTTTCTGATTCCATTATCTTCATAAATCGCTCGATTGTTGCAAATCAAGTGGTGTATTTTCAGGATTATATTCCAGATAAACACTGTGAGGAAGGTGATGCAGATTTTCTAGAACTACTGTACATGCTTATTTCCGTATATCCGCTTTTATAAGCCGGCACTTTAAATTTTGAAATATTTCAGGGGTATTTGAATTCATCGCCCTGGAAATCTTAGATCTTTGTATGCAAACGCACTTATATTAGGGTCTTTTGGCCGGTGCGGCGGCGTTTCGTCCCACTGCGCGCCGGCCGCTGTTCGCGTCGGCGGCCAACGAGCACAGACGCATGCGACATAGACGCGCCCGCGCACACGCCCGCGCACACGCCCGCGCACACGCCCGCGCACGCGGCCCGCGCGCCCCCCTCCGCTCGTCCTCAGGACACCCACAAAACGAAATACAGTCTCGAGAACAGCTGCAAATGCCCCGGGGCAATTAACTAAGAAGACGTCAATTTCACATCAATCGCACAACACATTTTCACAATCTCCGACAGATTCTATTCAAAATTAACTCATTTTCCAGTCAAGAACATTTTTTATTTAGCCAAAACTTACGACCCCCTACAAACAAGATCCACTCGAGACTTTCCAAGGACGGATTTCGTCCACCTTAAATGAATCCCGTAACTTCTACCCTCCGACTCTAACTTACATATAATAAAAGGTTTCCAAATAGCTAAAAAATGAAACCAATTCGGCACTGCCAAATGGTTGAAGAGGATCCGAGAGGGAACACCCTCCTTATTTGTAATAATTTGAACATAGAATATCTACTATGTGTGAAATTCTCTGTAACTGTTCTGTAAACTGATTAATACGAAACCTACACTTCATCAGCTTCGTACACTTCATCAGATTAACACAACCAACAAATGATCACATCGCTCGGCAGCCTTCGACTGAGGTATCGGATTGACTGATTAACTGATTAGTGCTTCTCCATGTGTTAACTGCTACCCTCACTAGTCCCATAAGCGTAGTGCATGCTATCCCGGGGAGCTTCCCCCGCTGTTCAGTGAGATCAGCGCAGATCTAACGCGAGCGTCCGGGGATTCCCCCAACCACACGACTCCCACCAGCGGGACACCAACCACCCGACATATTTGGAAATATAGTGCGTGAAGTAAGGGTGTGTGTAATTGAGGGGGAGGGCAGGAGGAAAAACAGGAAGGAAAGATCGCGCCCAGTTCGTGACACGATTGTTCGGGCACTGCTCCCATATTGAAATGGTGTTGACTGAAAAAAAAACAACAGAAAACTACCCATCAGAGCAGCAGGCCTCTAGAATACTCCCCTGGACAGCGGCTGAACACGACACCTAGCTCTCTAGCCAGAGTCGACTATCCTGCCACGTTCAGCACTCAAACCCTAGTACCTTCCGGTGAGGGATCGAGTTTCATATCATTGATCTACTTGGAATTTGTGGTGCATAAAGTGGGGTTATCATAGCAGGATTTTTCACCAGATTCCCCGGCCTCCCATTGTCGAATTGCTTTCGCATTTTCATCACGCGCACATGAAAACCATTTATTTTGCGAGTTGCAGCAAAGGTAGAGGAGGGATGATTGCAGTAATAACGACCTGCCGATGAGTCCAGTGGTTGGGTGGTCAGATCGGTCGCCTTCCGCTTCTGGGATCCGTGGTTCAAATCAAAATCTACCCTGGAGGAGTTTACGCAGAACGATGCAGGTTTAGAGCAGTTTTCTTGGAGTGTTCTCCTTTCAGCTGCCTCTCATTCTACCGAAGCTCCATGAGCAGGTATATCAAATATTTTTAATCACCTAACCATGAAAGCCTGGAATTCATTCATTCTAGGAATTGCTTCAAGAGCTAAGGCCCTATAATCATAATAAGAACCATATGCACCTTGTGAATTCCATGCCAACGCTAGGGATAGTATATGAAAAGGAGCAATACAGGAATGCGTTTCAGGGTAGATAGTGCTTGAAAAATTGTTCTTTCGTAGAATGATAGAACTCGCAATATTTTACAATTTCAGAACTTGCGCACGAAACATACCGGTGAGTCTTATTATTCATCTCACTCGCGTGGTAATGTTTGTGACATTGGTAGCAAAAACTTCTAAGAAATTGGTGGCAGTCAAAAAAACTCTCATTACGAAAATAAAATTATATGCCTGCAAGCGGTAGTTATCCTACGTTTGGTTATTGCCTCGACGCTCAGTTCACATACCGACCGCTACTACTATACAGATCTACTATACAGATTCGGTTCAGAATGGGAATGACATTTCATAACAACGTAACAGATGGTAAGTAGTGATTTAGAACGAAAATACGATTCTGCAGAATCACCAATTATACAGTTTTTCAAAGAACATTTCTAAAATCAAAAAAATACTGAATTAGATTAGGGAAATATATACTCCAATACATTTATTGTGCTAAATCATGTGTCAAAACAACTAGTGGTGCATTGCAGCATAAAAATTCAGATGAAAAAAAAATCTTCAATTTCCGTGTTCCGTGAAAGAATTGATGCGTGACAAATGAGACTTTTTGCGAAAACATATTCCGCTTCCACCGAACGAATTTCCTCTTTCGCATTTTAAATATTTTATCTTTTTCATCTAGTATAGGAAATCATTGAAATGCACTCTCGTGCAAAATGGTATGAAAAACAAAACCGTCAGGAACTGCTGTAAAGAGAGACGTATTCGATTTTAAAATATCTGCACCATTTCAATGCTCAAATTGTTTTCAAAAATAAAATGTTTCACCCGGTTAAATTTAAAACTATATTATTTTGAAACTATTTAATAAGAGATTTTGCACACGTCTGTAAAAAATAAATTATATTGTAATAGATCCTTAAATTCATTCTTTTGAATTGCTTTGCTTTCACAGGATTTATTTTTATTCTCTCCTGTGTTTTCAAATCTAGTTCATTAAAGTACTTGTTGAATCCTGAAGGTAGACATGTGAAAGTTACTTGAGATTATCAGTCTGATCAAAGTTTGCGTTTGATATTGTGTAATTAGCAAGTGATTAGAACATTTCATGTTAAATGCTGATCATTATGCTTACTGTAATGTTCAAGGACCTGCCTTATGCACCTGCGCTGTCAGTGTCTGAATATATTGAATGCCATTAACAACGAGAACGCCATTTCGATACACCTATTACTACTAGAAGTGTCTATAAGTTTCGTTGATGTGAAAAACAAATGACGTTTATTAGGAAGAAGTTCGTAAGGCTACTGCTCTCGTGAGCAGCTTGTGCAGTTTTCATGATCACTTCCATGCGAATGCTGGGGTAGCGCACTACGCACCAATCATGCACAAAGTTTTCTTTCAATTTATTAAGCCGAAGTGAGACGCCCTTGCCTTCTTTTTCATAAATGGCATTCGATGCTGCGGAAAGTAAACAAAAAGAACATACACGTAGATACCCAAGTTTTGATGGATGAGGAGTTAAAGGAATGGAAGATGCCGTCGTATTTCCCCTATTTCATGTATACCATCTTCAATATGATGTATTCAAGATATCAGTTACCATTCTGGACTCAATATGAACACTGGCCCTCGGAGTTAGGAATATATATCTTCGAATATAATATTTTGATAATCTATTGAAGCTACCATGGATTTCCAATTTTCAACCCCACTAAATGCAAATTAATGTAATCCCTATCGAACAAAATTGGTTTTTAACGACCCGGATATTAACATAAGAGAATACGAAACCAGCGCCTTCCGAGTTCCATGAAGTTACTTGACGCGGGCAACAGTCGTCTGGTCGTGCTCCAAGGACCAGATGAGGAACCAAGAGACAAACACGAGGGCCGGGGGCAGGCTGCCCCGCAGCGCATTTAAAGTACATTAGCACGAGGCGACGCGACGCGACGCGAAGCGACGGCCAGGGAGCAGCTGTGGCGGCGACGAGCAGAGGAGCGGCCGCAAAGGAGACCTGCGGTCGCAGGAACAGAAGAGTGGAGCAGCAGATAATGCAGTTTAACGATCCAGGTTTCGAGGTGCATTCAGAAAGTAGGTTTTCCTATTTTTGCTTTGAAAGTACACGCATTTAGGCGAGGAAATTGGACATAACAAATCTTCGACGTATCAATCACGAGCCGCCCAGACAGGTCCCGCCGAGGGTCAGTAGCGCGGCAGCAGTGGCTCCAAATGGCGGCGCTGACTCATTCTCAAGCCGTCTGCGAGGTTTGGTCCGCGATAAAGTTCCTTAATGCACAACAAACAGGTACCGTTCTGCACGAGTTCGGCTGGGAGCTATTTGATCATCCCCATACAGTCCTGATCTCTCACCTTGCGGTTTTCATCTAATCCTGCACCTGAAGACATTTCTAGCGTTAGCGTTTCACAACGAAGAAGAGCCGAAGTCGACTGTGTCAAGGTGGTTCCAGTCGCAGGCGGCTTACTTCTACGAGACAGTCACACAAACGTTGATACCACGATATGACAAGTCTCAATTCGAATGGTGACAATGTCTAAAAATAGCTCAAACCTGCTGTCAATAAAGTTGTAACATATAACTACATTGTCTATTATTTCATAAAATAGAGAAACTTATTTTCTGGATCCGCTACGTGCAATATTTCTGACATCGAGAAGGCGTATACATACTCGGCCTACTTGGGACGAAGTCATGGGTGGACAAGATACACACAACGAAATAAACAACTATAAAGGACGTGTACGTCTTGCTGAACGGACGAATGTTTGACATCTCTCAAAACAGACGAGAGATATAATGCGTGTTGGGATGCAGAAGTAAGTTAGACGTCTCGGAGTACAGGCGAGGG
Source organism: Gryllus longicercus (assembly GCA_038098605.1). Taxonomy (NCBI): domain Eukaryota; kingdom Metazoa; phylum Arthropoda; class Insecta; order Orthoptera; family Gryllidae; genus Gryllus; species Gryllus longicercus. The sequence continues at coordinate 41,903 of JAZDUA010001259.1, forward strand.
AGGAATGCAGAAGAGGGTTGAAGACCTCGAAGCGTAGCCGAATGTTTGACGTCTTGGAGTATAAATTAGAAGGAATTCGTCCTGGAGTATAAACGGAATGTGGGCGTATTCAAAGGACTCAGTATTGAGTTATTAGTTACAAATTCTCTTTTGATTTTGATTTTGAAATTGGAAGCGTTTTAAATGTAATAAACCAATAAGTTGCCGTTGTTCAAATATACGGTGTATGCCGTAGAATCACCAGCTTCTACAAAAAAATAAATGGATTTTTTTATTTCCCCGTGAATCTAATTCATTCACTGGAAAAATAAGAACCATCACAGAAGTATGAAGGAGGAAGCGTTCAAGATTAATGAGTGTGTTAATCCTAGCGATTCCAACGGATAAAAAATCCTTTGTGTTACCAAGTAGCAGGGCTTTAGATCCCACCGCTAAAATTATTCATGTTTTAGACTACTGTGATAAATTAATATATCGACATAACTGATAATATACAACAAAGCAAACATTATTCAATTCATTATTTAATTTGTAAACAAAAAACATTATTTAATAAATGTCTCTGCTAATGAACAACTAACATTGGTATTTAATAAAAAAATCCTATTATATATTTATGATAAAGGACGATGAATCATCATAATGTAAATGTATGAAAGTAAATTAAATTGACTTAAACTACTACAAATATTGACAAAGTGTCTTTAATGTTCATTTTTCGAGCAAATAGTCTATTTTTACGCTGTAACTTAACGCTGTAACTTAACGCTGTAACTTAACGCTGTAACTTAACGCTGTAAAAACTCAAATTATAACTAACACGCGATACAATGCATCGTATTTTCAACAAAAAACATACCATAAACAAGTTCGATGATTTTTCAGGTTCCTAACAAATTGAAATCTATAAAAACATTTCAAACAATTGTTGGTTCTTTAATGTCTCCCCGCCGTGGCAATATAGGGTGACAAGCAAGAGGTGAATAACAAATTCGTATATGCACATATGTTGTGATTAGACATTCATAAAACTCTCGGTATGATGCAATTATAAAAGAGATTTTCGTTAATGAATAATCAAGAGAATGGTAACGTGTTAAGAAAATAGCCAAGAATCATTTAATAAAACTGATCGTAACGTCAGACAACAACACTTTTGCAAAACAAGTGAAATTTATAACAGGCATTGTTATTATAGTGAGACGAGGTAAGCAGGGGTAAGTAGAGGTGTTGGCTAGAACGCACCTTACAAATTTTCTGAAACTTTGAACGCAGATAATACGCAATCAGTAACCTTGTTTAAATAATTACTTTTTAATAATCACTAATTATTGAAATGTCGACCCGAATACCCGAGATCGCTAAGGCAGTAGTGGCGTGGGGATATCAGATCGAGGGATCGCGGGTTCGAATCCCGCTTCGGGGATGGATGTATTTGTGATCGTCCCTTCATCCAGCATCGTCATCCTATCACGTAATTTAAGAAGAATTAATAATTCCCTGCGCGAGGAGGAGTCCCTTAATTGAATATGAAGTTGGCTAATAAAAAAATTAAATAAATGAATCAGAATGTAGAATATATTTAAAACGAAAATCTTAAACGGAAAAAATTGGAAGGCAAATGCCATTAAACGTAAGATTATAAAATGACAATATTCAAAAGTCAAAAAATGAGTCATAACAGAAGACAAATGATAAAAATACTCGAGGGATCAGGGTTGATTGACCTTCTGTCGCAGAGAGCAAACTCCAGTCGCGCACTCCGTCCCGACGGCCCCTGCAGCCCTCTGCGCTTGGCGCGTGACAAGGGGAAGCGAACGATAGGAAATGGACTGAGAATATGAAAGGAGACTAAATCCGTCCAATTCCCCGATTGAGAACTCTCAGCATGGATCAGGCATAAAATATCTTGAAGGCCTTGAATTGGAACATTTCATTGAAATTCAACGGAATCTCCAACAAAACATCCACAAGAGTGACGTTTTCGAAAAAAAAGAAACTTTTCATAATCTAAGAACATTGAAGATACTACCTTACTCCACATTTCACAGGCATGGGCTTGGAAGCAAATAGTAGGGTAACTGTAGACGGTAGAAGAAGAACTGTAGACGGTAGACGGTAGAAGAACTGCAGGCAATGACAAAGGGGTCAAAAGCCCAGACCACAGACCACCGACCACCGACGTCACCGGCACTCGTAAAGCGATGACAAAAGCCATCGAATTCGCTGAATGAGAGAGCTCAGTGAGGATCCGGAAAAAAAATAATTCAAAAACAGAAGAGGTTTCTTTAACAGTCGCGTTCAATGCGGGTGAGGGTTGACAATGGTCTCTAGTTTTCCAAGGGCTTTCTTTAGATCGCTTTTTGAAAACTAGGTCATGTAGCGGACCCTGTAACTGTTTTAACCGTAGGGTCAACTGGGGGAAGTACAGGTAAAGACAACACGAACATACAAAAATCTATGTGCAAGACGAGATTCAAACCCGCTACCCTTCGATTCGAGGCAACTACGGCCCTTCAGCCTTAGCAACCTTCGCTATCCAGAGCGGCTTCTCCATTCGCTTTGTTTAGGTAAGCAGTTGCTTTTCATCGTTTAGAACTTACTACTAGAACCTTCCTCAACCCTCAGATACAGTGTCACAGTTCAACGCTTGTACAATGTTTAGATGTAAAATTCAAAACCGTCCACATGAGTAATCGCTTAGAACATATTCTCCATCTCATAGCTGTTCTGTTACAACCAGACCGTTCGCCATAATCAAGTTGAAATATTTTTGGGATGTTGAGAACTGTAGGGAATCATAGAAATATAGATAATAATGATGTTTTTTAAATTATCCATCTGTGTTATTGCACAAAAGATCGAGAATTGAGGAAAGTGGGAATCCTTGATTAAGAATAATTGTAACCTATTCAGGCAGTGACCAATGCTAGAATCGTTGCCATATTGAACAGATTAAGTTTCTATAATTCACATACAATGTTTTTTTTCTTTTTTCCCATGTATTTGCAATTTGTTTTTAAATAAACATTTGACGAAATTGCATTAATTTGTGCATACAAGAAATTGAAAGGATTGAAGTCCATTGACAGTACACCAGTAATATTACGTTGTTAGTAGTTCACAAGCAGCACTAAACATAGTTGATGAACATACAATACAAATTTATATTCGATAATGAATGCATAGGACACAAAATTTCTGAATTGAACAATTTACAGTCTATATGCAAGGTCTCAAATATGATGTCGTCGAAGTCATTTGGTTGTGTCACAACTGTATAGCAAGTTGATGGCTACAATTTCGGGATGGTTATGTAGTCGTTGTAAGTAATTTACACTGGAATTGAGCGGGCGCACCATTCCGTGTTCCGAGATTATGCGTCCAGGCATCGGCGCGCAGGCCTCCGTGCCGTCGGCGCGTGACACGGGGGCGAGGCGAGGGCGACGGCGGGCAAGCGCGGGGCCAGGGCGGGGCGAGGGCAAGGCTAGGGCGGGGAGAGGGCGGGGCTAAGGCGGGGCCAGGGCGGGGCGAGGGAAGAACGAGGGAACGGCGAGGGCGGGGCGAAGGTGGGCGCGGGCGGAGCGTTCAGTGCGCGGACGGTGCGTGTACGGACATGAGCGGTGCGTGGTAGTGCGTGGGTGGAGCGTGGACTGTGCGTGGGCGGGTGTGGGTGGGCGTGGGCGGGCGTGGACTGGGCGTGGGCGGGGTGAGAGCTGCGCGAAGGGCGTGGGGGCTCAGAGGGGCGTTAGGGGGCGTGGGCGACACGACGCCGCTGCACCTCGCCGATTCCCGGGGCGCCCGCTCCCGCTCCCGCGGCGTGCCCCAGGGTTCCGCGCCGGGGCGCGAGGACAGCGGGGGCGGCTGACGTCGCAGCCGACAGCGCCATCAGGCGCCGCGGGGCATTTCTCCATGAAATTAACCCAGCCCCTCCAGAGCTCTCGCTGCGACGCACCCGCAACGCCCGCGCTGTTAACTGGCTGCCTCGAGCACCGCTCTCAGCCTCCCCGGCCCCGCCCCCGCCCCCGAAAAAGACTGGCGCGACGCGCGCGCGGGGCCCCGCGAGGCTTTATGAAAACAAATGCGAGGCGGCGCGGCGCAATCTGCAGCGCGGAGCGGCGGCGCAGTGAAATTCGCAGCGCATGCGCGGGGAAGGAGTTTTCGCTTCGCGCGTTAAAAGCCGCAAAAATGTTACGTTTCATCTCAGAGTAAATAAATAAATATCTTTATTGGCGAGGCTCGGCACATTTCGCCTGCTCTTCCTCCTGACCACTTTCGGAATTTTTATTTCAATATAGCATAATAAAAAAGTAATTCAATACAAATACCTACGCAATTTGGGGATTTATAACATAGAAGTCAGGAGTGAAAAAGAGGGAGGAAGAGTGGTAATAACTAGTGGTGGTAAAACAGCTTTCTCATCAGTATTTTCACGCAAAATTATGCGAAAAAAATGCAAATTTACTATAAATTGTACGTAATGTTATTTCTAAATCTTTAATACTTTAGTTGTAGGAAGACTCCGAAAACATTTTGAATTTTTGCAGTTTTCGAAGAATCAGTGTTGAAACCAAAACGAAAATGAGACGTGTACCATTCCTCTATTCAATTACAAAATGTAAACAAAAACGATGGAGCCATGTTTTTTGAACTTTTGAAAATGTCTCAGGGACTTTATGTAAAGTACGCCTGAAAATTAAAATATCGATTTCAAACTCAAGAGGCCGCGACATCAGTCAGGTCCATTGAGGAATATTAGTTTTGGAGAAAATGGGATGAACGGTTTAACAGATAGCGTTGTTCACAGACAGAAGGACGGAGAGACAAACGTTTTGGTCTGATACTAGTTTTGGGTATCAACGACCCGCAAAAGGAATATGGCTACACCAAGTGTTAGAGGGTTTTTTCCCCAAATTTAGCAACGGGATTTATCCACTTTTTCGTTACCAGGGCCCTGTAATAAGCGTCTGCAGAAAATACGCCGTTTTCTCGCTCATCCTTACACAACCTAGTCTTTACTCCGTAGCGAGAAAGTAAAAAATGAGTAGAGTATACCTGAAGGCACTTCATTTCCCCGTCACCATCATCTCCTTCCCTTGTCCACCCCCCGCATCCATCCGCGCGGGGTCTCCGCCCCCTCCCTCGCCGTCCACGGGAGCCCGGACCGCCCCTTCCCCTGCCCCCGCCCCCTCCCCGCCCCGCGGCGCCTTCCCCCATTAGCGCAGGGCCCCGCTTTTTGCCCGGACCTCCTCCAAATTGATTCCCGCTCGTTCCGTTTTAATTAGAACATCTCAGATTAGCATTTATTGATTCGGAGACGCCCGCGCGACCCTTGCTAGCACCCCCTCCCTCGCGCTCCTCGCCCCCAGCTGGGGTTGCGGGGGCTTCATGAAGCTCTGCCGAGGCTAGATCCTAATTGATACGGACGATCCGCGATCATAATTAGCTTACGCCAATTAAATCTTCCGTCGGCGGCCGGGGACTTGTTTTATGGCATGCGGTCCGCAGCGTCGCGCCGCGCGCTGGCATACGTTCATTTGCCGCGACGCTGCCCCCCCCCCCCGCAGCGCTTGCTGCGTGTGCGATCGCTGATTGATGCCCAGCTACGCACCACGGCACCGAGCCAGTGGATTCTATACGGATTCAGTCCTGTAGCATTTAATGTTGGAAGAATGTTAGACTAATGGCCGGATCATCATGATATTCCAATCAAATATAGTAACTTCTTCTGATTTGTTTTCTGGAATTCCTTTATTCTAATAATATTAATGTTTTAATAATGATTTACTGTTGCACTGAGTATGTATGGGGACTCATGAGTGAGTATAAGAAATTTGTAATTGGATTGTAAATGACGTTCATTCATGAGAAGAATGCAGATGATTCAATAACTAAATACTAATAATAATAATAATAATAATAATAATAATAATAATAATAATAATAATAATAATAATAATAATAATAATAATAATCGTAATCCATTGTTCCGATGATTTTGAATCGTGCGTGTATCTACCAGAGTGCGAACGTGGCAAAAAGTCAGAGAACTTTAATTCAAAGCAGATGTTATTTTCGTTTTATGATTGTCACTCCGAGCAAAAAATAACCCAATTTATAGTCGGATATTTCTTTCTTTTAAATTTTGTGGATATATCGTTTCTGCAATTTCGATAACATTACGTGCGGCACCTCAATGGCAATTAACTACGGGCGGTTGAACACGCAAGATCGGAATTTTATTTGATGAGGATAAAAACGCAGTAACGAAAAAAAACATTGTCATTTCTGTATCAATAAATCACACAGAAAACTCCCACTTTCCAAGTTTGCCTTTGCGCGAAATTCTCTCGAAAGAATCCGTTAATTCGTGAAAGTCAATGAAGTTTCCAAAGCAATACGAGAAATCCTATTACATTCAAACAAAACAAAGAACGCGCTCCCCCAGGCCTTTTATTTACATATAAATTATTTCCGACACAGACAGGGGGATATTGCGGAAACTGGATTTTGTACTCGCGCAACACACAGAAGTTTTCTGGGGGAAAAATCTGAAGTTGATAATGGTAACCCGGCGCGGGGTGAAAGCGTCGTTTGCAAATGCTGTGGACACAAGTGAACTCTCACATCACCCACGCACCGTATGGCAGCCACAACTTCTACCACTGGGACTACAGATGTCAACTGTCCTAACTGTGAAACAAAAGCCACATGAAACGGACCGTACGCGAAATGCAATGGCTGCGTCATGGGAGATACGCGATCGCTCCTTCGGGGGCAAATAAACCAGTTTGCAGTCAAAACAGCCTTTTAATCCACGCCTCGGCTACGTGTCAACTTCACTTTCGTCGGTGTGGAAAAGCGCTGACATTGTAATTGCACATTGTCCGTTGATGTATTCGGTTGTCATCTGCCAAAGTACTTCCGCAATCGCTTTTGAATTAAAAATTCCAAAGCTCACAGAAATATTGAAACGCATCTCGATTACCAAATGATATACAACCGTAGAAATAACTAAGAATAGTAGCTTATATAGCAAATGATAAGTGAAGAGAGGAGTCGTGCAGTGTAGAGAAGGGAAAGAACGAAGGAAGTGATTTAAGAGACATAGTGAAATGCAGTGCAGTGTGGTCTTTATTGTACTAGCATTCAGTGTGGACATTGAATATAGATGTCTTCTTTTCTTACTGTAACTTAATGTTTACTGAATCAGTCAATTTTTATTACATTGTTATGGAATACTAATAAGGCTGATATTTTAACTCTAAGTAAAGTACATTTTAGTGACATCAATACAACACGTCATCGTTTATTATATTCAATACAAAGTTGCATAGTAACCAAAAAACAACTTGTATGCTACATTTCTGGAATAAATACTTATGCTACGTTGTTTTTGCTCATTAATCGGCCGACAAGGGCCAAGAATGCATGCATCCTGCATTTACTGTGGCTCAGTATCATTATTGCGGGGGCAGGTGCATGTAACTTTAATTGGGGACCTGCATTTAGCTGAGTCCGGTTTTTATTCCCCAGGTTTGTTAGCCATGAGGCTATGGAAGATGAAATGATGATAATGAGGGGTGAAAGGGCGACACGCTCATACACCCATGCCCGAGGCGGGACTCGAACACGCGATCTTCTGGTCAGAAATCACTACAGTACTACTGCCTTTGCGATTTCGGCCATCTGATCGGCACTTATGCCACATTATTATTCTAATTATTTATGAATCATTACTTTATTTTATCATAAGAACAAATGCAAAGGTTATACATGACAAAAGCATATTTATCAACGTATCTCTGTTAGGAATTCAAATCTATACCAATAAACGTTCAAGCTATTCAAGTTGTTAAGGTGATCGCAGCTTTCTGCATAGTCTTATAAACATTCACATTAATATTCAGATCTTTGAAACGTTTCAACGGTGTCTTCACAATTACTGTGGTGCTAGAAATGACTATGCCGGTCAGGTAGGGTTGCCTTTTCGTGTTGTCTATTAGAAATAATTATAGACGTTGTCATTGCCAACAATAGGATCCTATTGTTGGCAATGACAACGTCTATAATTATTTCATGAAAAATGCCAACGATAACACACCACAACACCTATATTGTCTATTAGAACCACATCAGGCCGGTTGTGACGGACTGTCTGGTCTGTCAGAATTGTTCTGTCTCAAAGTCGGCATTCATCATTTTGAGACCATTGTTAGGTACTTATTTATAGTAGGGTACCTGGCATTCTATAAGCTGGTGTTGGTAAGCAATCTCTTGATGTCTGTTCCCTCGAAACGTGTGCATGCAGATGTAACATGGTAGATGGTGTCCTAGGCCTGGCAATCATGTCGACATCTGTCATCTTGTACCCCAGAATCTCTTACTGTTGCTTTCAGATACCTTCTGGTGAGTATGACTTTATCTTGTATTGCCAGCATAGTGCCTTCTGTCTCCAGGAATATCTGACCTGCCATTAGCCAGTTGTTCGACGCTTTCATTACGACTAATTTTGCGTAAGGATGCATTCCATGCAAAGGCTTGCTCATTGACGTTTTCAGTTTTTACTGTTAAATATAATTATTTCCGTTGTATTGTTGATGACATACCTTCAACGGTGTGGATCCATCTGCTAAACAGACGGCACGATGCAGTTTAGATGTTTCTGCTGCCTGGTGAAAGTATTCTCGTAGAGATTTTATATATTGGGACTGTAGGTTGCCTATGTCCACAACACCTCGACTACCGAAAAGTCGTGGCAATGTTATTCTTTCAACTGCTGATTTTGGATGACGCTTGCGTTGTTTATTCATCCATGTGTGCAGTTTTCTTTCAATGCCATTGATTTCCGTTCAACTCCATTTATAATCCCAAAATGGTACCCGAGCACAAGAACATCATACGTGTTGATTGCTTTGATCACATTCCTGCTATTGAGTGATGTCTTCGGAATGTGTCTGATTCTTCCTGCAAACTCTGTTGGCAGTTCATCTTTAACCGTTGCATGATCGACGCATACAGCTTGTTTGACACCTAGGTACTTGTACATCTTATTTGCAAGCATTCCTCTTATAAGCTGTACATTTTCTAGCTGGAATCTACGGTCTTGAAGTTTCCCCTCTCACTATTTTAATCCTGTAATAGCAGTGCTTATTAATGTGTCGAGATTTTCTTCCATTCGACAAGCAATCTCTTTATCTACTGCCTCCACAACGGATGGACTCCTTCAATGCATGCTTGTTTCGTCTTCTGTCGCGTGGATTTCTGGTTGTGCCATCAAATCCTCTTCATTAGTACTGATAGCTTTCTGTACTCTTTTCCTGATTGCATCAATTGTAGCTGGTAACAAGTTGTTTTTCGATATATTATGATATTGGCATGCAATATGTTGTTCTCTCATATACATATTTAAATAAATAAATACGAATTTCCTATACAATTTTTGCCTATATCTCATTCGCATGGCTTCTAGGCAGATAACTTTGAAGTAACAGCGCATCAAATCTTCATTCATAGTTCTTGACCATTGTAAGCGCTTCTTCGATCGTCCTATAATAATCGTTGTAAGCTGGGGTATCGGAAAAATATCTTCAGGGGTATCTGTGAGGTGTTGAAGGTTACTGTCACTTCTGTATTTAGCAATAGCTTCGAGAAATCGAGGAATATCAATTTTGAAGAAAATCGGCTAACTGGTTTAGGCGCTAGGGTTGACCACATGCAGACAGACGGAAAAAGTAAATACATTGCTTTTCAAATACCGCGTAGTGCGTACTATTAGCAATTCGTAGTATATGCAAATACTCGTTGCTCAATATGCTTATACGAAATTCATTCTCGAATGTGTACGAATTTCCTTGCACATTATTTCTATAATTAAAATTTATTAGTATTAATAAAACGGAAACATGGAAACAATATTATAAACAAGAAGACAATATTGGATTAAGTTCCCACTAAGAAAAACAATTTCGTGTCATGTCTTTAAAGTGATGAAAACGCAAAAAAGAATACATTAACACACTAACAAACAATCACAATCATTATTGTACATCAAATTAAATATTCTTTAACGTTGTATGTGTAACATGCATGCGAGCAGATTCATAAAAACTGAAAAAAAGTCCTTTTCACATGCGTTGAATTCCAGAGAAAACCTCGTAAGGTGTTAAAATAAGCCCATAAACCACCAGAGTGCAAACAACACCTGAATAAAAAATATCAAATGTTGAATTAAATTCTACTAAAAATAAAACATTTACCGCTATAATTTGCTGGCAGAATTTTGGGTTACTTTCTCATTTTAATAACTTCAGAAAAACTCATTAGCGGTTTACAACAAGTGTAAATAAGTTTCACCCTCATTCTAAGATTATTTTCTTCTCCCGTGTTTTACACGCATGCTCCCATGAAAGCAAATAATCATTGCAGAAAGAGAATAATTAAACATTAATAAGAGAGTAAACGCTAATTTTTATAGTTACATTAGATAAAACACAAGGCACAGATTATTTTCTTTAATTACCACGCTTCTCAGAGTGAAAGAAATAATTGTAAAGACAAGAGATGTTTTTATGTGATATCACAAAACAAATATAGTTTTAGGATGTGTCTTTTAAGCATGCTTCTTTTTACATGCTAAGCAATGCAATACGTTGTGCACAAAAACACATTTTCATTAATTAAAATGTTCCCTTTCTAGTATAATATAAAAGGAAATATACCTCATCCTGACTTTGTCCTCACACGATATTTCAGTTTTTAAATTCGTAGCGCATTTTCATTCGGCGAACTCGTCTAGCACTGCATTCCAAGCGAAAAGAAGCGAAAAAATAATGATTAAAGTTATAATCACCGCGTTAAAAAAGATTTCCCTTTCAACCTTTCTTGTTGCTTCAACTGTTAATGACAGTTGCCCCGCCCCAAGGCGTAGCAAGGCGGCGTTAGTAAGAAAACAAAAGACGATAAAGCTCAGATAATGAGAAATGGAATTACCTCGCTGTTTAGACCAAACTTGAAGTCATTATCTCGCAGCATTATCTGGAGCGGTGGGGATGTTTTGCAGCAGCGGCCTGGACAGCGTTAATACCGGAGCCTTGGCACGCGCACTGCTGTGGGAGGGGGGACGCAATCCAACTATGGCGCTCGGCCCTGGAAGAGGGCCTACATTCATATCCACGCAGCGCAAAACACGAAATGGGCCACATCACTAGTTTATTTTTCACATATTTACATTCATCACAAGTTTATCTACTATTTGATCAATCGTTTAAAAAATAATTGTTTTGCAACATAAAGCATCCTTAAGTACAGATAAGACGTAGGCAGACTTTATGCAAAAATTTCTTGCACTTCTGATGAATTTGGCAAGATTAATACATTTAAAACTGTATGTTTAATTTGCGTAGGAGTACATTTTAATAAGTGAAATGAATGGTCTTGAGGGCTTGCACTTTAATTTGTTTTCTGTGTTTCTAATGTGGGGAGTTTGTCTTTTCTTTACATTGATTTAATTTTCATGAATTTTTGCTAACCAACCTGCAGTTAAGGTTTGTCCCAATACACAATTTTTTGCGTTTTTGCATTTCTTATGATATTCTTCTAATATAATTATTTAAGATTGCTATTAGGAGTTAATTTCTATTTCGTTTATTTCAAGCGTACCTGAAAGCTTTCAGGAAACGTTATAAAACCTTTTTTTGCACAATGCTTATTTTATCAATTTTATTTATTCCTACACCTTCCGATACTGAGCAAGCATAAGTATGCAATGGTCTAAATAACGTAATCCCTAATTCCATGTTAAAGAGTCTTGAGTTCAGATAGTTTATTAATGCACGCATGAAGACCTAAAAGACCATGTTAATGATTCCAGAAAATTACTGGTTTTTGATTTTCCGAAAAACCGGACTTCTCTTCCTCTTTATTAAATATCGGAAAAAAGATATTTACTTATCATATCAACGATTAATATAGCACATTTGCTTGTTACTTTCTCGCCTTACCAAGTTATTCGTAAGAAGATAACGTTATGTATTCGTGCACCAGAAAACAGCGAATTTCCGCCTGAAAAAATCTTATTGCCAGTCTCAGGTAACGAAATATGAGATACATCCTGTTGTTACATTTAGGAAAAAATTCCTCTATCCTGTGATACAATGAGAATTCATGTTTCGTTGGTTCTTGATACCGAAAAATCGATTGACGGCAAAACAGCTGTCTGTCTGTCCGTCTGTAGTCAACGCAAGCACCTAAACAATTCAGCCGATTTCTTTTAAAATCGATATTCCCCAATCGGTCTAAGCGATTTAAATAGGTATTTAATTTTTTAGGTTACTTTATATGAAGCATCAAAAACATTTTCAAAACGTTATTAAAAAGACACCGAATTCGTTTATCAAATTTTCACTTCGGATAACGTAAAGAACGCTTAAGAGAATGGAGGTGCCCTCCTGTTTGTTAAACTCATAGATGTTTTTAAAATTGGAAAATAGCGCAAATTTTTTGGCGTCTTCCTACAACTATAATTTTGAAGATAGAAATTTTTCGGAAATAAAATCTGTTCCGGATCTTAAAGGCCGATCTTTAAATAAGTTCATGTCCATTTTTTCGTAAATATGAAAATTTTTTCTTTCACCCTAGTATTGATTTGAATTGAATTGATGCCTTATTTTACGTGGCGAGACTCAGGCCATGAGGCTTGCTCTTCCGTCTGACCACGCAAATTTCGCTACGCTCCTTTCACCAACTAGCAGAGAAAGGAGGTATTTCTTGGGCGAGAAACAGGCGATTTGAATTTAACTCAGAGGCGTCATTTAGGCTTGAGAATCTTTTACATGCAAGTAAATCTACTAATATGGGGCAGACGACTTTACTTCCCCTCCGAAGGAAGGCGTACGAAGGATTTTTTCGCCCTTAAAAAACCACGGCTTCGATCGGGTTTGAACCCGCGAGCTTGGGTATAAAGTCCGATACGCTAACCGTTCGCATCGCTGCGCGCAAAGTACTATCACTGATGTATAAAATGTTATACATAATGTGACAACGTATCTGTTGTCGAAGCACCACTAGTTCGAACTTGTACCGGGAGGGATGGCTCAGGGCATCAACTGCTGATACGGGCATTCAGCTGCTGTCTGGAGGAGAATTGTAGAGGCCGGCTGTTCTGATCTGTGGTTCCGTGGTTTCTGCGATCAACACCAGGCGAATGCCGGATCAGCACCCTAACAAACGGGCCACGGAGGGCGCGCGATCGTTCCTTTCTCTTCCTTGACCTATCTTAGCCTTACACACTAACATGCACTATACAACCACACACGCCGGAAGACCGGTCGGGAGAGCTTAGAGCTTGTCCCGGCTGGGGCGGTGTCCCGCTGGGGGGAGATACCTGGTTGGGGAAGACCCCGCTAGTCACCGGTCGGCGCCGGATCTCAGCACACGCCGAGGGAAGACCACCGCCCCCTTCAGAGCAATAACATGCACTACTGAATCCCTGACAATCAATCAGTCAGTCAATGGAATTTGACACAAGCGATCTTGGGTGCAGGAGAGAAGCAGCCAGCGGCCTCGGGAGCAGCTGAAGCCCTCCATTCAGTTGGCAGCACTGCAGCTGCCAGCCTTGCGCCCGGTGCCTCGCGCTGGCCGACGCCGCCATTTGCCTATCACAGCGGCGCACTCGATAATGGCGGTGCGGCCGTGTGAGCGCCGCCGCCGTCAAATACTCTGGCTCGGATTTCGATTGTTTAGTCGGCAAACAGCGATGTATCGATACGGCGCGTTGGCGAGCACAAAGCCCCCGACACAAAAGAGGGCGTCGGGTTGGGGGGGGGGGGGATGGGTAGAGACGGAGACTAGGGGCGGTGGAGGGGGTTGTGCGGTGGGTGGAAGGCTGAAGCGTGGGAACAAGGATGCAGGAGTGGTCAGGACGTCACATGCAGACAAAGACAGACGGCATGCACGAAAATAGGCGAGAAAGTAATAACAAAATATGTTAAGTTCTGCGGGTCACCTCTTTTGACTTTCTCCCTAGGGAGAAGAGAGAAAGTTTTGTAATGCTGCACGAAAAAAAACTGTGTATTTTCTGAAGAAAAACTTTTATTACAGGGCCCAGATAAAGAAGAAGTGGATAAATCCTGTTAAAAATTTAGAAACGCAATTCTCTAAAACGTGGTGTAGCGAGACTCCAAATTTTGAGGCTCCTTGACACCGAAAAATCAGTTGACGGCAAAACGTCTGTTCGTCTGTGAACAACGCTTACGGCTAAACCGTTCAGGCGAATTTCTCCAAAATTCATATTCCCCAATTGATCGGGCTGATTTCGCGGCCCCTTGAATTCGAAAGCGATATTTCAATTTTGGGGGGTTCTTTATATGAAGACCCTGGGACATTTTCCACATTTTAAAACAAATGACCCCATCTGATTAAACTTTCTTGTTGGATAGTTTGAGAAACGCTTAATAGAATGGTGAACGTCTCAAATTCGATGAAACTCTGATTTTTCGAAATTTGTAAAAGTTTAAAATTATTGGGTGTCTTCCTACAACCAAAATATTAAAGGCATAGAAGTGATTCCTTAATGAAAGTTGTTCCTTGCAGATAGATTTTAAAACAAGATCATTTGCAATTTTTCGAAAAATTTGTACTACTTTTGTGTGAAATTACGGGCAAGACAGTAGGTGCTGTTTGAACACCAATTACTTAGCTAATTTGAAGGCTTTCTATGAGAACAGCCCAACGCGTACAATCTACGAAGTTCAGATGCCTGAGGAGAACCACATCTCTGTGTGGAGTCATCGGGTGGAATACGTCTCCAGAAAGGGTTCAGTGATTTGTCATTTTCATGTGGGAGTGAATACGAACTAAGTGAATTTGCACGCGTGTCTCTCAAAAATCAGGAACCCAAGTGCGATAAATCCTCACCAGATAACATGAGTTTATGTCGATTTTGTTTGAGATACTAAAACAATAGAAGTGATCTAATGACAAATAATATTCTCTTCATGATCACCTTATTGACATCATGCAAATTCTTGCAAATAATAGAAGAAGATTAAGATAATCGTTTAATAAATCCGAATAGCCGAGATTGTTAAGGCAGTATCGCAGTGGTGATCTCGGACGGAAGGAGTTATAATCTATGCTTGTGCATGGGTGTGTTGATTCCTTTGTGTTGTCTATTCATGTGTAATAAGTTGGTTTCGTTTCAACAGTTCCCCTAAAGGAAATAAATTGAAGTGGTCGATACGTGATCCTGTAGTTAGAAAGCAATTTAAAAAAAGAACAAAACAATTGTACATTAAACATTAGCAACGTATGAATCGCTCTTATATTAAAAATCTTAGTAAAATAACCCGTATAATACATAATACTCATTTCATATGTAATATTCTTATAGAAAATAAACTGCATAAAACGCAAACATCTGCCTCAGAGATGCGATTGAAGAGATGAGCGCCAGAGAGGCGGATGGAGGTCTGGGGAAATGACGGCGTGGGCTTTGATGCCGAGGCACCCGGTTGTTTGCGCCCCTTCCACGGCTTTCAGCCTCACACTGTAGATGACAGGATAAGCTGCAGCCGATGACGCGGGTGGCAGGCTCTGATCAAGAGCGGAAGCCGGGCTGGCACGAGGTGTCGTGAAGATCCACCCGAGCACAAGGAAAGGTGACTGCTCTAACAAGTTCATACCGCAAAAACTCCCCCAAGAAAACACGAGGTAAGGTGTATTTAAGAGATTTTTTTTCAACTCACGTTTCTAACCGCAGAAGATGAATAATTATTTCTCAACGTACCTGAAAAAGAAGAATTTAAATATTAATATTGGCATAAAAATAATATTAAAATTAATAAGAATTTTTATAAATTTTATAAAATCAAAATAAAGAAATAAAGTTAACAAGTTTGTGTAAAATTAAACATTTTGAATCGAATGTATCTTGATTTTGTAACCATGATTACTTTAAAGGGCAATAATTGCGTTAGGTTTCTACGTTCTAAGTTTCTATGTTGTCACAAGGTTCAAGTTAGATTCAAGTATGTTGATAGTTTAACAGACAATACGTTCTTGTCTTTTAAGAGCTGTCCACCAGTAAGCGGCAATTGTTAACTTATAGACAATTGTTATTTTATTTTGCATTACTGCTACTACAAACAACTAACCTATTTAACTAGAAAGTGGTCGCGTGGGATGCGTGATTTACCTCAGCAGTGTGTCGGAGGTCTCAGTAGCTTAGGATAGGTTTACTTCGTTTCGTCTCTTTATATTTCAAGCTACGATGCGAAAAAGTACGCACTATTTAATCACCACTAATCTTCAGTTCTGTACAAGTTTGTACACAACAAACATTTAAATTTATTGTGATACGCCACATTATAAATTCCTTTTAATGCAACTACTTATAAAATAACAGGTTCTTTAAAATGTACATGAATTTTCCGTTTCCATTGGACTTTTGTTTTTGAAGTGTTTTAAAGTGGCTGAGAATCAATGGTTTAGCAGTTTTAATTTCTTTTCGTTCACAATTATCTTTACGTTAGGTTCTCAGCGCGTTGTCCATCATCGCTATTACCCTTCACAGGACAGGTAACTTTTTTTCCGGAATTATTTGAATTTCTCTTTTATTGGTTTAATTTTGATCTTAGAAATATGAGAAAATTAATAATTTCTGATTGGAATAAATAAAAGGGAGGAACAGAAGTGCTGAATATTCGATGTTGGTCTCAGAACCTATTGCTTGAAACTAAAAAGCGATTGCGCAGATTTGTGTGTTTATTTATTAACGTGTCTCGGTACGCCGGGTGCTACGGACATAAATGTAGTGAAGGTTCTTACCCCACTAGCAGGGACCACCCCTGCCGGGACAAGCTCCAAGCCCCCGACCGGTATCCCGGCATGTTAGTATTGTAGCGCATGAAAGTGGTGTGTGAGTGTAAGTGGTGATGCTAGGCCAAGGAAGAGGAAGGAAATATCGCGCGCGGTCCGTGACCCGTTTGTGAGGGTACTGCTATGGAAATCACTAGATATTGTTCGAAAAAACAATTTTCTGCACATAGTGGCTGAACTCCACCTAGCTAGTGTTGAAAATGGGACACACGGGACTCAAACGTGGCGACCTCCCTCTGTAGAGTGAGTGAGATTCACTGATAATCCCTAAATACTTCCACAGGCCACATTCTCTTGCGGACAACTCCCTCTTCATTTTATGCTACGCGGGCTGGGATTTGAAAAGAAAAAATACTGACAGTGAGTAACTTCTGGCCGTATAAATGTGCCAATAAAAGGTTAGCTCTTGAAATATTCCCACCCTGTTGGCGCGAATGAGGTGTTGTACGAGATTAGAAACTTATGAAGATTCAAGCAACATGTGTTTGAACGTGACGATCACATTAAGAAGATTCGATTTTCAATTTCGATTCAATGGAGTGGTATTTCTTATTTAACTTACATTCAATAGATGAATGAACTTTTGTAAGAAATGAGTTACTTGCTACATCCCATTGTGTTAAAATTGGGTTTGTCATAAAATTGTTTGCTTGGAGATTTTTTATAAATAAAAATACACAGGGATAATATGAATCTTAGTTAATATTTCAATTTCCGAAATACAACATCGTGTGGTAATCTTTGAAGCAGCACGTGTATTCTTCAATTTTGCTAGTACACCCTAATCCTTTGACAGTACACATTCAGCAGGAAAGTATACGAAATGTATTCCGCAACCATCCACTTTTATTATAACATTTATAATTCAATAATCTTATGAAGGAGGTAAATAAATGATTAGGGAATATTATAATTATTAAGGAAGTAAATGAAATACCTAATGTTTAGGATTTGAGCTGTTAGGATGTGTTGCGCTGGTCTCGAATTTTGCGGGCCCACGCCAGTGCCGGAACAGAGCTGTCAGGCTAAGGGGGGAGCGTGCGCACGGCACGAGCGTGGCGCCGGGACAAGAAGTACGTTCGCAGCCTGAAGCGGGGAGCGTAGCCAACAGGAGACCGACTCGTAACAACCACGCGTACAAACGCACATTTAACTCGGGGCGGTAATGACGCCGGGTAGAAAGTGCGCTGACACGCGCGGATGGCACAACGACGCAATCATGGCCACCGATACGCAGCGAATGGAAACAAAAGCAATTCGCCGAAAGCACCGCCCCTGTTATGTATTACACATGGCCGTCGATTCGACAGTGTGACAACGCGGGTGGGATTTCCCGACCTCCGAGTCTTTAGCGTAATAGTGCTTGCGGTGGACTATAATCCACGTTACAGCCGCTGCACGAGAATTCCTTCGGAATACGCCCGGAACAAAATTGAATAGGCGCATTATTGCGCTCGGGGAGGGCGAAATGGAGTACGACAGGATTTTCGAAACAGTTAATCAGTTATATCGGCAATGATGTGGTTAACTGTTCAGATGTTTCACGAAGATTGTGGTCACAAATAATGTACTCTCCCATTGAACGTTATTCATTGATTACAATGTTTAGCCATGACTAAGTAAACATTTTGAAACTAGCTAATACGAAATACACATATTTTATATTGTTTGATTATATACATTGGATAAGCAAATTTTTATAAGAACAAATCATGTTAGTCCTAAATTAAACATATATTTCCCTTTAATCGAAGATATTTGAAGATTACCAGGGAATGTTAATATATTTCTAAAAACATAATAGCATTTTAAATATTATTTAATCTAAAATATCTTGGACTTTTATCTATCAATATCAAATAACAGACATATTTAAGTTGTATTTGATTTTAATATATAAAGTAATTCTCTTTCTAAATTTTCACTAAACGATGCAGAAAAAATAGAAAAAAATATTTTTGGCATTAAGTTGTCATTCCCTTGAAATACTTCTCGGACTGAAGAATAACTCAGATACGATGGAACCTCACAAGTTTGTCATTCGAATATAAAAAAAAATATGAAGATCATTTCAACACATTTACAACAAAAATCCAAATTGATCGATAGGCAACATTTGCTTTAAATACTGAATTTTTGTTAGTAGTATTTTAAGTGAAAGGGACAAATGTAAATAATTGAGAAGGCAACAAGAACGTGAAACATTACATTAAACAAACAGTACATTATGAAACGATGATGTAATGGTAAGTATTCGAACACGAGTATGCTATTAGGATACGCGCGAGAAACGAACGCGTGTATTAATTCCCATTACATCGAGCATCATTCGGTACTTTTTACGGCTTATGGTAACTTTCATAAATTAAACTTTTAAACTCAATCGTTTCGTGGCAGCTGACGTGCAGGATGTAACCAAGACTACCCAGCGGAAAACACCTTACCCCCCTGCCGCAGGTGGCCTTCCACTGCGCTAGTCACATACGATCAATGTGACATACGATCCATTTATTTTAAGTAATATTCTACGTAAACAATATTAATAATAAAAAATTAAAACTGACAATCATAATATAGTATTAAAAGCAAATTTGAATATATATATATATATATATATATATATATATATATATATATATATATATATATATATATATACAGGGTGGTCGTTTTAACTTGAGACAAGTGAATATCTCGAGAAATATGCATCCTACGAAAAAAGTGTTCGAGATAAAAAGTTAATATTATCGTGGGGGACATCAGTCAGTGCTAAAAGTAGCCACCCCCGCCCCCCCTTTGGGGGGGTCGGGGGGGTCACTTTCATATCTTAAATGGGAACCCCCATTTTTTATTGCGGATTTAGATTCCTCATAAAAAAAGAAGTAACTTTAATTTGGGACATTTTTTCCAAATTATTAATAGATGGCGCTAAAATCGGAAAAAACTATTTATCCCGATTCCCTAGAAAAATGAAGGAAACGGTCTCATATCTTGCGAAATTCACATTGGATCGAAAAACTGCAAAACATGTGTTTAATATTTTTCAAAAACTTATCGTATGACTCAAAACATGACCCCCCACCTCCACTCCCTGGGGGTGGAGCGGCGGGCAACTTTGGAATCTTAAATGGGAACCCCCATTTTTTAATGCAGACTTGTATTCCTCATGAAAAAAGAAGTAACTTTTATTAAGGATATTTTCTCGAATTGTTGATAGATGGCGTTGTAATAACAAAAAATAGACTGGAATACGAAAAATTGGAAATTATTAGATTTCGCTTTTGCAAAACAAACAAATAATAACCTGTTATTATGTTATTCAAAGCTCTTAACTACTTTTAGCGTTACCCAGGAACAACGACGTGGACGTAGTAGTTACTGTTCCCATCGGGGTGCTTGTTTTAGGTGAGTCCCCTTGCCTCTCACCATCGGGGTGCTTGTTTTAGGTGAGTCCCCTTGCCTCTCACCATCGGGGTGCTGGTTTAAGGTGAGTCCCCTTGCCTCTCACCATCGGGGTGCTTGTTTTAGGTGAGTCCCCTTGCCTCTCACCATCGGGGTGCTGGTTTAAGGTGAGTCCCCTTGCCTCTCACCATCGGGGTGCTTGTTTTAGGTGAGTCCCCTTGCCTCTCACCATCGGGGTGCTGGTTTAAGGTGAGTCCCCTTGCCTCTCACCATTGGGGTGCTTAACTTCGGGAAGCCCCTTGCCTCTTTTGTAGTTCACAACAAATGCTCAAAATGTCCGCCTTCCATTTCGATACATTTATTAATTCGAGCTTCAAATGCAGCTACACAACTCGAAAGCATATCCGGTGTAATTTTTAAGCAAGCATTTCTGATACGTTCTATCATGTTTTGTCGAGTTGTAGGTACTTCTGCATACACTTTGTCTTTAAGGTAACCCCACAGAAAAAAATCCGGCGACGTAAGATCTGGTGATCTAGGAGGCCAATTTACTGGACCCCCTCTACCGATCCAACGACCACTGAATTCGCGATTTAATACTTCTCGGGCTATTGCGGCGTAATGTGCCGGACAACCATCATGTTGAAACCACATGTTCTGTCGTATTGCAAGTGGTACATCTTCCAACAGAATCGGTAACTCATGGCATTTGCTGCGATTACAGCGCCATCTATCAATAATTTGGAAAAAATGTCCCAAATAAAAGTTACTTCTTTTTTTATGAGGAATCTAAATCTGCAATAAAAAATGGGGGTTCCCATTTAAGATATGAAAGTGACCCCCCCGACCCCCCCAAAGGGGGGGCGGGGGGTGGCTACTTTTAGCACTGACTGATGTCCCCCACGATAATATTAACTTTTTATCTCGAACACTTTTTTCGTAGGATGCATATTTCTCGAGATATTCACTTGTCTCAAGTTAAAACGACCACCCTGTATATAAAATCGAACAAAACCTTTACTAGAACGATTCTCAATGATTAATTGTCAATACTTGGTTTGTAAACATGTCTGTGACTGTTAAAGATCCTGTATCATGTAAAATGAGTATCATTACGCAACTGCTAGCAGCCCTCAAATGACAGAATTATACAATGGGAGGAGAAAAATGTTTTCGCGTCGAGCGAGCCCGTTCCAAGCGGGCGCCGCACGAAATCGCTCTCCGAAGGCGTCGAGAAGGCTGCGAGCCACAAGGCCGCCCGAAGCCCCCGCCTCGAGCCGTCGACCGCAGCGCTGGCGCCGGTTGCGGCGAAGTAGAGCAGCAATGGCGTATTGCGCGGCGCCAAAGCAAAGCAAAGGGGGGACGCGCTGCAAAAATCTGGAAACGAACGAAGGCGCAGTGGGGAAAGGGAAGACATTTGCGGGAGATCGATACTTTTCCTTTGTTTTCTTGTATTTCTACTGCCCGTATACGTACGTATATACCGAGTAACATAGGGACAGTTAGTTATGTAATGCTGTGGAAAATCGATTTCGAGATTTCAACGGAATTACACGCTCTGGGGTCCCATTATACCGAAAAAGTGTTATTTTTTTAAAAAACAGCCGTCTGTCGGTCTGTCCGTCCGACCGTCTATCTGTCCGTCCGTTCATCTAGTGTACGTGAACAATACTAGCGTCTAAACTATGCGTAGGATTTTTTTCCAAATTGAAGAAACCACTGTCCACCAGGCTCGAGTCGAAACTTTGAAATTTTGACAAACATTCATCAAAATGTGGGTTTTTTTTATATGAAGGCCTCCGCACATTTTCAACATTTTCTCAAAAACAATATTTCCAATAATTACTCCATCTTCCGTTTCATTTATACATTAAAATATTTCTTCATCCGTTAACAACATGCAATATATAAAAAACCAAAACAGAATTTAAGTGACATTGTCGGTAGAGACATTAATTGTTAATTTAACAAATTGAACTATTTATTAAATACAAATTAATCGAAAATTGGCCCATCACTTCTAATTTTAAAATAACAAGATTGAAGTTTGCTAATATACTACTGATTTATAATCATTTGATATGTAATGTTGACTTATTTTGGGCGAGCGTACAAACGAGCGTGTGGACAGTCAGGCGGACGATGGGACGGGTGGGCTAGTGGACGGAAGGACTGACGAACGAGCGAGTGGGCGAGCGGGTGAGCGGGCGAGTGGGTGGATGGTTGGGTGGGTGGGCGGGGCATGCGACTAGAAAGCAGAAGAGGGGGAGGCGAGAGGGAGAAACACGCGGGAGGGTGAGAAGGCGGGCGATCGCCCCGTGAAAAGGGCGGAGGCGAGCAGGAGGGCCGCCGCTGAATATGCATGCGCTGGTCAGCCTCCACCCCTCCCCACCAACTACCAATACAGAAGAGGGGCGGACGGTAGAGGCGGCGTAGGCAGCAGGGGGCTGTGGTTAAGTTGGAAGGCTGTGAGGTGATACGGTGGGCGTCGGGATTGGCACAGACTGAGTGCGATGCAGGGTTGGAGGTAGGGCAAGACTTACAGGCAAGATTGGGGCGAATATGGCAAGAGGCAGGTGGAGAGGTGGGGAGGGGGTGAGGTGGGCGACGGGGACGATGAAGGTGGGTGGGAGGGGGAGGAGGGGAGGGGAGGGGAGGGGAGGGGAGGGGCGGGGCGGGGCGGGCGCAGGCTCCGCCGCCAACCTTCCTCGAGCGCTAGTTTCACGTGGCTGGAGCGCATCGCCGGCTGCGCCTATTCAGAAGGGGCCGGCGGCAGATGAATTGAACGCTGGCCATCGGCCGGGGACGCGGCGGTGGAGACGGACAGCGATGTGACGTGTGCACGAGAGCTGGAGAGGCCCAACCGCGCAGAGGGACGGAAGCGATGACTGTTGGTGCGGGGATAGAGCCGCACTGGTAATACAGCCGAATTATAGTTATAATTAAATTATTCTTATTTCCACTGGTCTACAAAAATATTTGTTGAGCATGATTTTGTCCAAATATAAAACCCAAATATTATTTATAATCCAAATTATATAATATAATATAATTTTAATATAATATACTCCATATCGCATATAATTCAAATACTATTTATCTAATAATTAACATGTAAGTACTTTTTTACTGACATGTTCCCTTACGGAGGGAATTATGTGAAGGAAATATGAAATGACAAACCGAGTCAAGTTAGCAGCTAAATAAGTAAATCGGAATCAATAAAATTAGGTAAAAAAGAAAATTATGCATGTGCCACAAGATTAACTGATCCTAAGATCTTAGGCGACAAAAATTCCTACGTCCAAAGGCCTTCGGGTATTTTGTCGATCATTAGAACCTTTATAACAACCTTGGGGCATAAATAACTCTGCATACGTCCATGATACACATCATTTGGGTAAACTGAAATAACGAGATCCGTGAGTCATCAACCTCGTGTTTAACTACTCGCTTCTGTACGCCAGGTCGGTCAGTTTTCAATCCTCGTTTCATAGATCCACCGAATCCAGAGGAATCTTTCGTAGAAACGTTATGCTTTAACATGCACTAGAGCGTCGTTGTTAGAGAAAAGCTTCCTGGCTTCTAATGGCCTTCAATTCACGACCAGAGCAACTGAAAAACTGAACTGATACAATTTTATTATATTTTGAATATAATGTGAAGTTTGAAAAATAATCTGAATTGATATCCAAATATCATTCAAATAAAGCTACAACAACTAATCTAGTTATGAACGTACTGTAATGCGAGTGACAGTAATTTCTGTTGGCAGACACCGTCCTTTTCACACAACACGACAGTATTTTTCAACTTTGTAGTGATTCAAGTGTAGAAAGTGATTCAAGCAGGACCCTTGCTATATGAAGAAAACCTTAGCGAAGTGGAATTCATACATATTGCACACATTTTCTACCAGCAGATATGATGGAGAATACTGTTATGGAAGATGTGGATGATAGCAATAATGTGACGGGATTTCTAGAATTAGGATGAAATTGTGACGATATTTGGATGATGAACAGATGATGAAAACGTTGGTAGAAGAGAATATGGTATACGTAATGTTCATGTCACCCTCGTGCATAGCTTTTGGTCGGAGTGCTCACTTCCCACTAAGCGGCCCCAGGTTCGGTTCCCTGTGAGGCAAGATTATAATGTGCGTTTTCTTGCAATGTTCCAGTATATATTGATCTGTGGCGATGAGAAAATTCACTTCTCAGCTTGAGAAGAGCGAAATACGGCGTGGGGATGTCTACGTGCTAACCACACGTACCCCCTTAGCCCATGGGCGCGAGGCAGGGACGTCGCCGGTAGGCCTGGGCGCGTTCACAGGCTGTCGCGTCAAGTACATGTGTACATACAACGTTCACATCGAAAAAGATCGATATTAAGATGAGTGATAAGATAAAAGAGATGTGGAAAGTAATAAGCGATTGCTGGATGCAAGCAAACATGAAAAGGAAAAAAATAGAATACATGAAATAAAACCATTTTGTTTTTGTGTGTAGAAGTAGGTAGAGGATAAAAAGGTGATCAAGACAGTGGGTGGAGTGAGGTGACTCACCACTTACTCTCAACTGATGTCACTGCAGTGTCTGTGACCGGGAGGTTCTAGAGTTCCACGCACGACAGCGGCAGAACTTCCGACTCTAGCGACATAGTTGATTCGAGTTCAGTCGCTGTCGGGCGGAGGTTTTCTAGTGGAAGGGAAACTGGAGACCAGCGCAGCAGAGTCACGTGTGAATAAAATACTTATATCTAGATGACGTGCAAGCACGGTCATTTTATAACCACCACTGAATTCGTGATTTTAAAAGAGACTTTCAAAACGCCTTTTGAGCGCAAGAGATTCGGGTTGGCAACAAACCATACAACAAACCAATAAACTATTGCAATAAAATAAACAAGATAACAAACGCTAAAAATTTATTTTTGGACTTTGTCCTAGCATGTCCAATATGATTTTTTTGGCTTCTTACAACACATCAAGAGTCAATATGGAGCACGAAATATTACTACACTTCAATAGTTGGGTGAAACGTTCCAAGACATTTATCAGGACCCTACATTACATCAAGATACTAATAATGTACAGAAAATGTGATCTATTGCCCAAGCACATGACAGTTTCAGTACGTTCCATCATTTTAATATAACTTTTATT
This sequence comes from Gryllus longicercus, assembly GCA_038098605.1. Classification (NCBI taxonomy): domain Eukaryota; kingdom Metazoa; phylum Arthropoda; class Insecta; order Orthoptera; family Gryllidae; genus Gryllus; species Gryllus longicercus. Next base: position 67,350 of record JAZDUA010001259.1, read on the forward strand.
AATTTTTTTAAATTTTTTGAAAAGATCCCAACGTCAAAACGTCAAAACGTTGAAAACGTTTGAACGTTGAAAACGTCAAAAAGAAATAATTTTAGAAAAATACTGGGTGTTTTATTAAGGCCACAAAAACCATTGTAATCAAATACACAAGATAACAGATGCTAATATATAGTCTTTTTAACAAGACAACTGATACAATAGTCAAAAATTTGTACTTTAAAACGATAGTAATATTTTTTAGACGCTTCGTTAAAATAATATAAATATTGAATCATCACTTATGGTAATATCGAGGTGCGGATAGAGTGGGATCTGATGTCGTTTGGATTGGGAGTGTGAGGGCGAGGTAGGCTAAGAACATAGAGAGGGGGCACGGTGGGGATAGGCGTTCTGGCACTCGCAAGTGAGGTGTGCTGTGCGAAAGGGGGAAGGGGCAGGATCTTGGGGTTTGCAGCGGCGGGGGAGGGGCCAGGCGTAGCTGCGACCGCATGCTGAGGGGGGCTGGGTGGGGCTGGGTGTGGCTGGGCGGGGGCGAGGAGAGGCTAGGCTTTGGGCGATTGCAGCAAGGCCTGGCGGGAGGATCAGAGCCCGGGCTTGCAGTGTGGGGGGGGGGGAGAGGCCGGGGCGTTGGTGCGACCGCAGCTGGGGCTGGGCGGGGCGGGGCGGGGCGGGGCGGGGCGGGGCGGGGCGGGGCGGGGGGAGAGGCGAGGCTCTAGGGCGATTGCAGTAAGGGCGCACTGGGCCGGAGCTGGCAGTGCGGTGGGGAGATACCAGGCGTTGGCGTTGTAGGGGACGGGGCGGGACGGGGCGGGGCGGAGGCGTAGCTGGGCGGGTGAGGCGTGGCGGGCCAGGGCGTGGCGGGACGAGACGGGGCAGGACGGATCGTGGCGGAGCTGGGCGAAGCGGGGCGGGGCGGGGGTAGGGCGTGGCGAGGCGGGGCGGGGCGAGGCGGGGCGGGGCGGGGCGGGGCGGGGCGGGGCGGGTCGGGGTGGGGTGGGACGGGGCGGGGCCGGGTCGTGAGTGGCGTGGCTCGTCGGAGCTGGGCGAGGCGGGGCGGGGCGGGGCGGGGGGGTAACGCGCTCGAGGCGTGCGGCGGGCGTGCGCTCGGCTGCGCGTAGTTCCGCCAGCGCCTCGCGCTCGACCTGCCCTGGCGCGCATCTCGCCAATCACCAATGCAAATCCTCACACGCGCGTACACAGCGCCGAGCCCTGGCCGCAAATGCACCGTGAACACCGGTTGCATGGACCCTGTCTTAAACATATTTCGGGTTCCTAACCCTCTTCCACGCGACAAGTTTACATCTGCCTCGCTTGGGTAAACTGAACATTTTTGTTTCAAATAACTAACATGGCAGTTTTGAAATAAATTAATATGCATTCACGATTTAATAATCTTAGATAGATTTTCATCTATTAATTATCCCAATTTCGTTGAATATGATTGCGTTGGTTTTTAATTCTTAAGAGTAAGACCACCCTTTAAACCCATCGTGTACTTATACCTCTGTGTTTCATGTAAACACAGAGACGATGTTTGTAATGCTCTGGATCTCTGGGGCGATGCACCTATTATCGCAGAAAGGGGGACTTTTGAAACGCTCCTGGTCCAAAGGCAGACGGGCATTCCTCCGACACGAGGCTTCGGGGAGACAGCGCGCACAGGTTTATGTTGCTCAATCTCCGTGAACTGCTGGTGCCGCTAGATGCTAAGAGCTCCAATAGACCCTTTAGATAGATTGATTGAAAATACTAGCTCATTTGCACTCTCCGAGAAACAAATAAAGAAAACATTAGAGCATGTTTTGTGAAAACGTTTTTGAAAATTCCATTAACTTTCAGCAAAAATTATACGACAGTTACAGGTTTTTCAAAATTTACACTATCTTTCTTCAATTTCTGAATTCTTACACCAGTTTTATTTTAAAAGAAACATTTAACCTACAATACTGTCTATCAATAGTTTTGTAATCTTAATTGTTCTCAATTTCCAAAAATGCTCACATTTTACAGAGATTACATAGGAGGAGAAAATTTAAAGAAGAAGATTGGAGCAGCTTTTGAGAACATAATTGTATAAAATTTGGGGAAATTAAATTTCATGGAAAATTAATGAAAAACCCCTCGTATTTTCAGAAAATTGACACATTATTTCATGATCTAATCTATGAATAACAGATTTCATGAAGAGCAAATCTCAGTTTACAATACTGTACTTGCACGAACACGCCAATTTTTATTTGAACTTTTGCAATTTTTGATAAAACAGAGGTTTTAACGAAAATGAGACCTGCGCTGTATTTTAAGAGGTTTTTTTAAGTTATCCGATTACAAAGTTTAAAATAAATATTTGGAGACATTGTGAGAAATGTAAAAAGTTATATTTGCTACAACATAAAGTACTCTCAAAAATCAAAATATCGTTTCCGTTTCACACTTTGAGGACCGTGAGTTCATTCAATTTTTAAGGAACATGAACTTCGAATCAAATCTTCAGAACAGTTTTGGCGCTAGCGTTGATCACACACACCAACACACACACACACACACACACACACACATACGCACACACGCAAACGGACTGACAGACGTTCTGCCGTCAATTGATTTTTTGGTGTCATGTAACCACACAGAACGAGGATTTTCACTACAACATGTAATTCAGTATATGAAGTCAAAACGTAACTGATGGTTTTCATGTTAAAAAGCGACTTAAAATAAATCAAATAGCAGAATGTATAAGAGAAACTTATTTACTGGACATTGAAAGAAGATGTAACCACTTTTTTGTGTACACGCCCAGGTAATATGAGAATTTCTGCCGAAAAATCTCAGATTTCCAACGCTCAATTACAATATTTTGTCCCTTACAAAATAAGGCGAGAATGTAAAGCTTGATATTAATAGTGATAAAAGTATCAATGAAAGTTTAGTCTTATTTACATTGGTTACACTAACGCTGCATTTAACACTTGTCACATCTCTAAATCATAAATGTTTTCGTTTATGTTTTCAGTGACTATTTAGCTAAATTGGTATGATTTTTTTCAAGATCTGTTTTGAACTTAGGTTCTTATTTTTGTCGGGAAAACCTTAAGCAATTCTCAACACTTTTCAGGGTCTTTAACATACGCTCGAAAACCCTTCCCCCCACGCATCCAGCAAATGCAAACATTCGACTCGCCAGTCAATTGTTCGGCTGGTTTGCCCATCACCGCTCCTCGTGCGCGTCCGGCGCCACGCAGGGTCCTCAACATGACAGAGTAAAAGTGCCATCAATTACCCAGAGGCGTCTGTCGCCGAGCAGGCGGGTAATGAGTGGCGAGCAGAAGCCGTGATGGGCGCCCGCGCCGCGACAGGCATTGTTGCCACGGGCGAAGCACAGCGCAGCGCCGCGCCGGGCGGGAGAGACACGCAGGCTGGCGGCCAGGACGAGCGGCCGGCCCGACGACCAGGACTCTTTGATTTTGAGAAACGGGCAAGGGGAGCCGGAATGGCCCATCTCGCCAATGCTAATTGAAGGAACATTCTCTCAGAAAATATTTAATTTACAGACTTGTAATTTTATGTTAGTGTTGATTCATTATTTATATTTATTTTAACGAATACGTTTTTAAAAATATTACTCCTTTTTACGTTCTCGTCCTTCAAAGGTACATTTGAAGAAAAGAAAGCTATCTAATGCTGCGGGGGAAACCGGCGGATTTGCGGCTCAAAAACATTCATTGCCAGCCCTAATAACAAATAAGTGTTTAAATCTAAATGTCAAATTAAGGGGAAATCATCTAACACGTGGTGCAGTCAGAATCCCTGTTTAATGGGTCTTTGATATCGAAAAAACAATTGACCGCAAAACGTCCGTCTGTCAGTCTAGTGTCTGTGAACACTACTAGTGCCTATACCATGCGTCTGATTCTCTCTAAATTGAAGAAACCCCTGTCCATCTGGCTTGAGAGGAAACTTTGAGGTTTAGAAAAACATTCTTCTAAATTTGTGGGTACTTTTCATGAAATCCCCCGGGCATTTCCAAAATTTTCTCAAAAATTTCTTCTTTAATTTTTTCTTTAAATTTCATGTAAGAAAAGAGTTACATGCACTTATAAACGTGGCATATGTCCTATTTTCATGCTTAACTTTGAATTTTCGAAAATTCAAAACTATGAACTTTTTTCGGGGTCTTCCTACAACTACAAAATTAAAGACAGATTTTTCCTTCAAATACAATTTGTTCTCCATAGTGAGTTTTTTTCATTATGGTCATGTACATTTTTTGAAAATTTTAGTAGTTTTCGCGAAATATTGCGAGAAAAAATGTGCAATTTAAAAAATACAAAAACATGATTTTCTCAAAAATGGCATCGCTTTTTTTACATTAAACTTTTGGCGGGGAAAGCGCTAAAGGTACTCTATAAGATGACATAAACCCCACATTCCTCTAGTCTTTTGTGATTTCAAAAATTACAAAATTGTAATTTGATTGACTTGTCTCTCATGACCTTAATATTTATACTAGCGTTGATTTGTTCTCGGTATTATATTTACGAGTACATGTGCTTTAAATAATGTCAAATAAAGTTTGTGGAAAAATCAACTGTTTTCTGTAAAAAAAAAAATAGCTCAAAATTCCGCATTTTCAGAAACTATCAAACGCAATTTTCTCATAAAAAGTCCCAATTTTTTTCTTCGCTCATTTCAAACAGATAGTGCACTCTTTACTATTACGTAAAGTTTATTTCTGTGTATTTTTGTGTTTTTTCAAAAATAACAAATGTAAATTTTTTGAAAGATCTCTCATGCCGTCGATATGCACTTTTTCAGTAATTTGTAGACACTATTGTAATGGTAAGTTAATGTGCATCAAATGACTTCGAAAGAAGTTTTTCGAAAACTCAAAAATTGTTTGTGAAAACGAGCTTTAAATTTCGAATTAACTGTGGCGCTAAAACGTAAATGTTTAAAAAAGGTTCGAAATTTCTCAAAGAAAATTGCTCTTGAAGACAAGGTTTTACTTTTCTTAAATATTCTTAAAACAATATTTTCGTTCTACTATTAGGAAACCGAAAAATGAAGAAAATGTCAAAAAATGTTTTTTGGACGGCGACAGATGACAGCTGGGAAGAGTATGAGCAGCTAGCAGAGACCAAAAGAAAAAGAAAATTAATACGTAAAAGTCTGTGTCATTCTGTAGGACCACTAGTTATACAAATAAACACGTTTCATTAACAACTTTCCCTCTTAATGGGAAGAATATGGAAATGGATAGGGAAAGGGTAGGTATTACCCCTGCGATAGTTCTAGGAGGGGTACGCTAATGTATTTATAATTGCACTAATTTTTACTTTTTGCATCTTCACATGCACCTACTTTTAATATTTTGTGCACCTATTTTAGCACTTTTGTGATTTTTGTGGCTATGGGTTAAGCAGCGTCTTATTCCCAAGAGATCAGCAGGTACACGATATCTCCTTGACAGCATCAGAATGTTACCTGCAGAAAGCCAGTATGTATTGAGTTCACTATCCTTCAGAAGAAAATATCACATCTTAATTCTGTTTTACGAAATTCATCACTCTATATGTTCAGTCGCCAAAAAATATCATTTTCGATCCCTCTACGTGACCTACAAGAAAGAAACAATTATTTTGAGACCCTGTGTTTACACTCTCTCATTAGAGAGCTCAAAAAGTTAGTTCCTGTTTACGTGGTTGAGTTAGTTAGCTATGCAAAAATATCACTAATTTTATTGAGGTACTTTGTCTTGGCTTTTCTGACACCTTATCAAGTCGATGGCAAATCTCCAATTTTCGGAATCCGCGATTAACATAATCATTGGTGGTTCTCGCTAACACGAAGATTCCAATGTATTTTACATCAAAAATACAGGCACGGCTGAATGTACGATTATAAAAGAATTTGCTCGGAGTACATAGAGCCTCAAGTTTTCAAACAAGTTTTGAAGGATTTTTTGATGGGTTTTAGAGAGCCAAGTGAAAGGTTATATCATGAAATCGTCATCATTGAGTTCACACAACGTAAAATTTGTAACACATTTTACATTAAAATAAAGAGATCACATATCCGGACAATCCTATTACTAAGGTATTTCTACTTAGTGCAACAGTCACATTCTACGTGTGTCCAATTATTTACATGCTTTAGCTATTATCATAAAGAACTCGCGCTCTGCGCTTTGATGATTGTGGGGACATATTGTAATGAAGTGGTCAGACTGTGCTTTCCACTGCTGAGGCTGCACTTCAATTTCTGGGCCACACGCATGGAATTTGTGGACAAAGCGGTTTTCCGTCGATTTTCTCAGAGTTCTCCTTTCTTTTGCACATCTCAGTCCTCTGTGATTCCTCTCGCTTCCTCTACAATCATAATTATCACCAAACCATCAAGTCACTCAGAGAAGATAAGAATTTATTGATTGATGTGGGACTGGGATAAAATCTAAACTACCGACAGATTTCTCGATGTGTGTGGTAGTGTAGTGACTGCAAGTGTGTGTGTGTGTGTGTGTGTGTGTAAGTAAGGGGTGAAAATAGGACAAGAAAGAGATAGGAAAGATCGCGCGCGGCCCGTGGCCCGTTTTTTAAGTTACTACTGCTGCATTCGCCTAGTTTTGATTGCAGAAATGTGGTCGGGTGACGTCACAGAACTTGACCATTCCTCTTTGCGAATACGTACGGCATTTTTTCGGTTGTATAATCATTTCACTCATTTCTTTTCATCCACATTTTTTAAGTGAAACACTCATAGGATTGCATGAGGGTTTTATTGATACATGTCAATGAGGCTTTCACGTGTTAAAAATGTATTAACTACAGGTATTGTGCATTATTACATGTGGTAACGTTTTTCTCTCTTGTGGTTAGAATATTCTAATGAGTGAATACGTTTATGTGTATGTGTGGTATTTATGTGTATGTATCCATGTTTATTATTTAAGAAAAAAATATTTATGAACACGTGAGTATATACGCATTTGAGTTCGTACGTGCATGTAAATGGCATTTGCAGGGGATAGGTAGGGGGATAGGATAATATATTGTATTTTTTTAAATATTCTATTTGTAAATGTATCTTGTTCTGAGTTTTGCATTTTGCCACTTGACAATATTATCTCAATTGCAGAAAAAAATGCTCTCTCTCTCTCTCTAACATCTCACCATGCATTATATTACCTCGAACTTGCATTGAATAACTAAAACGCGTTTGTATCGCAACCTCGAACAAAGGTTATCGGGTAGACAGAATTTATAGAATTCTATATCACATTGGTATGCACAAATTTCAGACTAAAACAATTTTGAAAACTTGCAATTAGTTTATCAATATATTTCTAAACATTTTAAAATAATGTTACAAATGGATGAATAAAATGGGAAGAAGATTTAATATCTACTACATATGAGTTCAGCACCATTCCCTCTCACCCCCCGCCCTCTGCGCCCCAGCCCGGATTGGGGGAACTGATGGGAAGGGAATCGGGCGAGGCCCGTGGCCCAGTGCTGCGCCGGCATCGACCTGAAGCGATCACGAGAATCACGGGAGCGACTGATCGGTTCAGATAACCCCCGACTGTGGTTCCGTCAGGCGCCACGAAGTCACTTCGCTCTGCGCTCTCGACCGAGCAACATCGCTCCGAACGTTCCGCAGAACAGTGGTGAAACATTTATTTCAGTGTTTGTACGAATCAGTATTAAGTTGACGGAAGTGCGTGTTTAGTGTTAGTGCACGATACTGATGTCAAAAAATGATCTTCTCAGCACAGGGCATTTAGTTTCTCAAGCCCTAGAATCAATTTACAACCCAGAATATTCAACCAACATGGCGGTCGCAGAAAGCAGCCTGAACTTTACGGGCAGCAGCATGGAGTACATCGAGGACAATACGTCCCAGCCTCAACAACATTCTCTCAACAGTTCTCATGTGACTGGATCATCGTCGGCTCCTGTCGAATCTCGGCAAGTAGCATCACAGCAACAAATAACCGGATCAACCCATTCAGTGACGCAACAAAACAAGGTAATGCAAGGCAAGCGAATCCGCGAGGACAGAGGCGACGCCAGTGACAGAGACGCCAAACGCATGACCTCGACAGAACTTTCCTCAGAACTGAACCCCGATAACAACTTGCAAAAACACTATAACGTAGATGTGTCAAATAGATTCAGTTTTTTAAACGAAGAGTTACCTGAAGTACCAGTAGAAGTTAAAAAAATCCCCCCTATCTATTTAACAGGAATTAACAATCATACTGAACTTATAAAGGAAATCAAATCTAAGTTAACCGAAAACTTTACCACCCAACTCAAGAACAATAAAATCAAAATACAATTCACGACTATATCCGACTTCAGAACTGCAGTTAAATACTTTATCAATTCTAATAAACAATTCCATACCTACTCAGACCCCAGTGTAAAGAAATATTCAATTGTGATAAAGAACATTCATCCCACAATTCCGGAAAACGAAATTTTTGAAGACATCGCATCTCAATTTCCATCAGTTACAAAGGTCACGAGACTAAACAAGAACAATATCCCGATCCCAGTAGTCGCTGTAGAATTCAACGGCACCGAAAAAATCGAAAGTGTTCTGGAATTAAAATACATTTGCAACTCCGTAGTTAAGCCGGAAAGAAGAAGGAAAACTGTAGGTCCAATTCAATGCTACCGTTGCCTAGACTATGGACACAGTAGAAATAATTGTAACTACGAAGTTTCGTGTGTGTTCTGTGCAAAAAACCACCTTTCAGCAAACTGTCCATCAAAAAAATCAACTCCTACTTGTAAGAATTGCATGGGGAAACACAGGGCTGACCTCAGGTCTAATGAATGTCCATATTATAAGAACATTGTGGAAACTAACAGCAAAAATGTAAATTCCAGTCCCAGATCTCGACAACCGCGCACGCCACCACCCAATCATGACACAACGAACTTTCCATTCTTGCCTACAACTAACAATATTCCTAATTTCTCGCAAAAAATTAATAATCGCTATCAACCAATAAATGCAAATAATGTTCACCAACAATATCACAATCAACAAACAAACAATCAATTTAACCAACACGACAACAATAACTCCTTCATAACCAACATCACACAATTTATCACCAATCACATAGTTAACCTCATCAACTCGCTAATCCCAACAATAATACAAAGTATTCAGAACTCCATCACCTCCACATTTAGTAACAGCTATGGCAGATTCACATCATAAAGCATTAACCATTCTTAATTGGAATGCTAATGGCATAATAAGCAAAAAAACCGAACTAGAACATTTCCTACAGGCAAAAAAGATAGACATCGCATGTATCACAGAGACGCATTTAAACCCAAGCAAAGCATTCACCATACCAGGATTCAAAATTATTAGAGCTGACAGAAACGAAAACTATGGAGGTGGTGTCTTAATATTGATAAAGTTTAGTATTCAACATCACCAAATAACCTTGCCACGCACTCCAGGCATTGAAAAAATCGGGATAAATGTAACATATAACAACAATCAAACACTAACTGTAGTCACGACGTATAAACCACCTAACATAAATATAAAAACTACCTCTATCAATAAATTACTACAATTGCCCAACTCTTTCATCATAGTAGGAGATCTAAACTCAAAGCATTCTGCCTGGGGATGTCGGACCACAAACACTGCCGGTGAATATTTAAATAGAATACAAAACACAATGCAGCTTAAAATACTTACGCCCACAGAACCAACCCATTTCCCATATGATCCCAATAAAAACCCAGATATATTAGATATAGCAATAACAAATCTCAAAGACCCATTATATTCCACAGCTCATCATGAATTAGACTCAGACCACATTCCTGTTATTATAACAACTAAATTAATAAAATCTCCATCCCCCCCTCCACCCACACTGAATACTTACAATATAAATTGGAATTATTTCAAAAATTCTGTTGAAAAATTAATACCAAAATTTCAAATCCTCAACTGTCCAACTGAAATTAATCAAGCAATCACTAAATTAAATAACATAATAATCAAAACAATCAATGACTTTCATTATAAAACACTAGACACCAGAAGAAATCTTAAAAAACCATTGCCTCCCAGTATTACTGAACTAATAAAAATTAAAAACAAAACCAGAAGGCTATGGAACACCCTAAAAATCCCAGAACTGAAAAAAGAATTAAATCACCTAACAAAAATCTGCAAAAAGGCAATCAGTAAACACAACCAAGAAAAATATAATCAATTTATCGAGGGACTAAATACCAAAACTAATTCTCTTTGGCAACTCACAAAGAAAATTTTAAAGAAAAGGAACAGCATTCCCCCACTTTCAACCGAAAATGGGAAAAAATACTCGCCTATGGAGAAAGCAGAGATTTTAGCAGCCCATTTTGCTAACACATTCACTCCTAATGACTCCATAAAAAATTCCAAGCATGATGAAATATTAACATTTTCAAACGCTCCTCTATACAACGTTCCTCACAAAATTAAATTCATCTCTCCCTATGAAGTTAAACAAATAATCAAAAAAATGCCTAATAAAAAATCCCCAGGTCACGACCGAATTAATACTATCATTCTCAAAAGATTACCAAACAATGCCATCGCATTTTTAAACAATATATACAACTCCATACTAAGAACAGGTTATTATCCCCAGTCATGGAAACATTCAATAATACATCCAATAGCAAAACCAAATAAAAACCATTCACATGCAGAAAATTACAGACCAATCAGTCTTTTACCCACCATGTCAAAAATTTTAGAAAAATTAATTCTCACCAGACTAAACAAACATATAAATAAAACCAACTCAATTCCACCTCATCAATTCGGCTTCATCTCTCAACACTCAACGACGCACCAGCTATTGAGACTAACTGAACATATCCACTCTGCTTTCCAAAAGGGATTCCACACCACCACTGTATTTCTAGATGTGTCACAAGCATTCGACAGAATATGGCATCCAGCCCTATACTTCAAATTAGTCAAAATCGGTACGCCAAATTATTTAATTCAAATAATCAAAAATTTTTTATCTAACAGAACCTTCTCAGTAACAATAGATGGTCACTGTTCTAACCCCAAACCAATTACCGCAGGGGTCCCCCAAGGTTCGCCGCTATCCCCAACTCTCTTTAACCTATACACTGCAGACATCCCTACTTCTCATCAAATAAATACCGCCCAATTTGCCGACGACACTGCTTTATTTATCTCCGGCAACTCATTACAAACTCACCAATTCCAGCTCCAACAGCACCTAAATCTTATAACAAATTGGGCAAATAATTGGAAAATTAAATTAAATCCATCAAAATCAGCAGCTAAAATCTTCTCATTAAAACCATTTGCACATCCACCCCCGCTACTTATAAATAATAATCCTATAAACTGGACCCCAATTACTAAACCAATAAAATATCTCGGATTGAATTTAGATACCAAACTCAACTGGAAACAACACATTCAAATAAAAGTACAACAGGCAAAAATCAAACTCATCCAATTAAGACCATTACTAAACTCATACAACCACCTCTCACTCACAAATGCACTAACACTATACAAATCAATCATCCGCCCAATATTATTATATGCATGCCCGATCTGGACCAATGCCGCAAAAACCAACCTCAACAAATTCCAAGTGATTCAGAACAAATACCTAAGATCAATAACAAGAGCACCATGGTTCATTAGTAACAAACAACTTCACAACGACCTAAACATAAAAGAAATAAATCACCATATAGCATTCCTATCCAACAACTTCTACACAAACTTATCATTCATAAAGGCATCAACCCACTACAGACTCGGCAAAGATCCCAATCACAAAACCAGAATCAAGAACAGATTCCCGCTTCATTCTTTCCTACAGATATTTGCAAATCTTGAATAATTCTCCTGAGGTGCTTTTTGTTTCCTCTCCCTAGATTAAGATTAAGTACAATTTTAACCTAGATTAAGGAAATTAGATTAAGCCACCAAACAATTGAAAAAGTTTTTATCTGTAAACTGATCATTGTAATTCAACAAACGATAAAATAAATTAAAAAAAAAAGGCGCCACGAAGTGACGCATCAAGTAAATGCCTGGCCCCTTTTTGGAATCTCTCGATCACTGTACTCTCAATCCACTTTCACGCTCTCTGGCTCAGGTGAAGATTCATTAATGTATTTATTCGAAGTTAACTATTTAGAAAAAATCATTTCCTGCATGCAAATTTTCCAATGAAAAAAAATACTAAAATATGGGCTTCATACTCAAAAATGCTAATAACTACAAAAAAGAAAAAAATGTTGTGGCACATCTCAATCTTTACGCCAAATTATTTTTCGAGCAAGTTCCAGAGTGTTACGATAGTAAATTTTTTTTTGTAATTTAAAAAAAATATTATCTTGCGTTTCAATTTCGTGTTGAGAAAATATAAATGTTTTATAAGAATTATTTACTTATTTTTCATATTTTTTCAATTAGATAAAATAATGTTAAATTGACAAAAATAATTAAAATAAAAAACACTGCATGTCATTTGGTCAAGGGGAAATTTTCAGCATCTTACCCGGTGTACCTTCTATGAAGCAATTCCATAATCTCTATTTATCAGTATTTTACATTATTTAACAAATGAATGTTTAAATATTTTCAGTTTTTGGCACTATCTAGAGTACAAATATTTTGAAAGTTACAGTTCTTGTGGTCCTTGCAGCAGGGACACAGATAACCATGCCTTGTTTGTGAAGATCTAGTGCAACTTTCACCATGTAGTTCTGGTTGTTCGTCCACTTTGATGGGAACTAAAATAATAACGCAACATTATAACATTACAAGAAAATGTCGGTCTCTCTGACAACGACGCGGCGTCACCCGGACAGCCTAGAAGTCATGAACTCGAGCCGCGGAAGCCTACGTGTACACGATGTTGTGGCCCCTTGAATTTGAAACTGATATTTCAATTTCTTGGTGTACTTTACATAAAACCCCTAATACATTTTCAAAATTAAAAAAATGGCACCATCGCTTTGTTTTAATTTTTTGTTGGATAGTGCGAAGGACGTTTAAGAGAAAGGCGGAGATCTCATGTGCGTTGAATTGCCTGATTTTTCGAATATTGCGAGAGTTAAAAATTTCTTCTAAATATTCCTACAAGTAAAATATTAAAGATAGAGATTTCCTCATTAATGAAATTTGTTCCTTAAAGATAGATTTTGAAATAATTAGACGTACAATTTTTCGAAAATGTGAGTTTTTTTCATACATTTTCAGGCAAGGACGTACTTGCTGAATTAGCACCACCAGTTTCCCGGAGGTAGAGGCGGAATTCGCCTAGTTGGAGTGCCATGGAGTGCCAGAGATATCTACAAATATGCACTCTTTCTCTTCATGATCTGCCGCCATTTTGTTCTAGTGGCCAAAGGTCCACGTGAGGAGACGGCTCCGTGCCCCCCAGTTGAACTCTTGGCTTCGTCGCGGTAGTGCCCGACGGCAGCAGAGATTGGTTCCGAACGAAATGACTTCCCGTGTGGACAGCTCCGATGCAAACACGCAAAGCTGGCAGTGACGACTCACAGACTATGGGCTTATGTTCATAACGCCCTCTTCGGGTTCGGGCATCGCGCTCCAGTGTATCCGAATACCGTTTTAATGGTTTTCTGGCGGGTACGCGACGGAGAGTAAGTGTCACTGCTCAGGCCAAGAGCAAACTTACAAGCACGTGTGTGGAGTTGTAGAACGCACAGAGTGATTCTCTTCTAAAGGCCAATAGAGGGTGCCATCGTTTCTCTCAGTCATTCAGATTATCCTTGTGTAAAGTTATTTGCTACAAACAACTGAAGAGTGGCAAGGGTGAACATTCTATTTTCAACGCATTTTATGCAAATAAAAGTGAATGTGCTTGTGGATGTCGTACTCGGACGCAAAAAACACTCGGGCGATTTCACTGAAGTTTTCACACTTCGTTCTTATTACTAATCAGAGTGTTAAAAGAGTGGTTTGAATTAAACCGGACATGTGGGGGTGTTGATGATAATGATGATGATTATATATTCGTTTTTGACGATTCAAACGCCCCTGAACTCTATGCAACCCGTCGCACAGTCAAGGACTAAGCTCTCAGGCAAGTAAATCATATTTCTCCAAGACAGTATCAGAGCGAAATCATACCTAAATTTGAGGGAGAATGTTTAAACATTATGATAATTCACGACCATGTTCTACACAGGACATGGAACAAACCCACACTCACGTCGAAGTGTTTACTCTATCAGAACTCTTGCGCTGCGTAGCGTAGAAGTTGATTAACAATCTCGTGACGAGAAGTGCGTGATGTGTAATACACTGCAACAGCGAGGCATAGCCGGGTTCGCACGAAACCGAGAAGGTGTGGGTGTGGGCGTGGGCGAGGGCGAGGGCGAGGGCGAGGGCGAGGGCGAGGGCGAGGGCGAGGGCGAGGGCGAGGGCGAGGGCGAGGGCGAGGGCGAGGGCGAGGGCGAGGGCGAGGGCGAGGGCGAGGGCGTGGGCGAGGGCGAGGGCGAGGGCGAGGGCGAGGGCGAGGGCGAGGGCGAGGGCGAGGGCGAGGGCGAGGGCGAGGGCGAGGGCGAGGGCGAGGGCGAGGGCGTGGGCGAGGGCGAGGGCGAGGGCGAGGGCGAGGGCGAGGGCGAGGGCGAGGGCGAGGGCGAGGGCGAGGGCGAGGGCGAGGGCGAGGGCGAGGGCGAGGGCGAGGGCGTGGGTGTGGGTGTGGGTGTGGCTGCCGTGGAGGCGCTTCAGCCGCTGTGGGCGCTCGTGTGCCGGAGCCGCCGTTTGTATCGACTTCTGGCGCGGCCGCGCGCGCATGCTAAGCGCCGGCGCCACAATCGATAGTCGCGCCGTCAGACCTCCCCCCCCACCCACCCACACACGCAAACCTCTGAGGCGTACGGCACTTTTTTCATCTATTCTCAGTTCCTAGCACTTCGTACTGTGATGGGCCAGAGAGACCCCCATTTTCATTAACATGTGCCATGTTGTATGTTGATAACTAGGAACAAGTTGGTAGTAAAATCAATCTTAATAAATACTTCGTAATATAGTAAAACTATGAGCAAAGCAGGGCAAATACATTACATAAATATAAATATTGATAATAACATTGATAGTCAAGATTCATTTCAATAGTGGGTTTATTCGGAAATATTTATAAAAAATAATTCAGGTCGCGTAAATATTAATAGAATTTTTACGGGAAGGTTTCAATTGTTCCCTAGTGAGGCAAATCAATTAGACAATTAATAGATAGTTATCAAGTAAGTTTCAGTGCAAAGAGAAAGTGTTGTAATTGCTCACTGGAACACGGCGAATGTTTTTAGACAAAAATTCTTATTATTTGGTCCTAGAAACAAAAAAATGAATGTCTTGTTTCTATTAGTAAAGTACTTCCTGTGTCATGTGATGTAGTTAGAATCTGTTTTGTTGTTCCTTGACATCGAAAAATTGATTGACGAAAAAACGCCTGCCTGTCCATCCATGTGTGGTCAAGCGAGTTTCTCTAAAACTCATATTCCTCCTCCAACTTAAGTAATCTCAAGTTCCTCTGAGTTTAAATCAGATATTTTTATTTCTGGTGGTAGTTTACATGAAGACTCAAAAACACTTCCAAAATTGTCTACAAAATGCCTCCACTTTCTCTTAATAAACTTTGTCCTCGGATAGCGTAAAGTACGTTAAAAAGAATGACGCAGATCCTGTTTTTGTTAAAATCCTTGAATTTTCAAAAATTATTAAAGTTCAATTTTTTATGTCTTCTTATAACTACAATATTGAATATAGGGAATTTTCCCTAAACGAAATCTGTTTTAAAAACTCAGATCTTTAAAAAGGTCATGTACAAATGTTTGGAACATTTCGCGTAGTTTCTCCTTGAAACTAAAGCAAATTATTAAAAAATTGAGAAAACTTTCAAATATTTTAAATTTTTACAGAAAAAACAGGGACGTTTAAAAGAATAATTGTAGATTTTTTTTGAACTCTTAGAATTTTCGATAATTGCTCATTTATGCTATTTAATGTGAGCATGTGATATTTTAGTACCAGTTTATATACACTATTCGCCATAAGAACTTTCAATTTTCTTCTCGAGTTTACTCCATTTCATCTTCACTAACTTTCTCGAATTGTTTCGGTACTTCATAGGCAGAGTATTCATTTATTATATTTCCTGCTGATGATATTCGATTTTCATTTAATTTGTAACGATTCATTACTGCTTTGTAGCATATCATACTCGAGTCATCCAGAATTCAACATAAATAACTATAAATTACATATAAATTTAACAGTACATTTTTCTGTCGATTTATTCTGTACTGTATGTATTCTGTACTATATCTGTAATATCATTTTCTTTTCTTATCAAACATTATGATACAATCGGATCAGAATATCGAAAAATTGAAATGACAGAAAACTCTTTATTGTGAAAACTGGTCATCGCAATCGTTTATAAGGAGCGATCGCTAAATATGATTAATTTAAAAAATGGATAATTATTTCCGAATATATCGGACAAAACATTACAAAACGATAACGGGTAGTCGGTAGACCATCATTGGTCGGATGAATTGGATGTCTGGTCCGGGCAAGTAGGGTCATTAAAACGTTATTCTTGCGACTTGCATTGCTATCGTATGGCATGACACATTTCTATCACATCTCTGGTGATACCACACTTCCGTTTCTCTCATTCGGCTTCCAGTCTGGTCATGTTTGGTCCATTAATCATCACTGATTTTGATCGTGCGAAGTCCACAATATAAATCCACCTAATCACTCTTTACCTGGCACTTTACTCACTGATAATAAAGTGGGTTTTATACCATTACTATCGACTAACTTATAAGCAGCCTAAGTAAAATCGTTGGAACTAGCTATTACGATGGTACAGGCACACGTCATTGCCAGAGGAGACGTCTCGCTTATGACGTTCGGCTATCGAACCAAGAGCTCAACGAAGAAATCCCTTGAATAATTAAACCCTGCTAATTCGTATCCCGCGAATCCGAAATTTAAGATAATAGGAACAAAATTAGGAATAGAGGAAAAATAAGACATAAATAAAATGCTTATTTGTAGTGTAACGAAAGGATTTTATAATTACTCTAGAACTTAACAACTAATTATTGAAAACAGTTGTCGAAATGAAACGTTTATTGAACTGGATTATCTATTTATCATACGATTATGTAGCAGTACTATTTACTTTGAGGAACTTGCTAAATCGATAAACATCTTTTGCCGCAAGGAATTGAATCTGCTTGATGATGCGATTGCTAAGCTACGTTGCCAGTTTCCCACATCGCACGCTACGTCGCCTACGTCGTCTCACGTAATCCTATGGATGCAATTGTTAATGTACGGTACACATTTTTCGGATAATCCAAACGTTTCCGAATCCGAACAGACCTCACCTCCCATTAGTTCAGAGTGCGGGGGTTCTGCCGCAATTTGAATTAAGCGAGTATGTTGAGCAGGAGGCTGCTGCGGGCCTGCGCTTCCCTCGCGGCTCGGCCGCCGGCTGCCACCAACGAAACCCAACTGGGTAGAAAATCAATGACACAAAACAGATGAAAGAACAACGTTACTGTACACTGAAAGCTTCTTTTACTTAGAATTTGCATTGTAGAAAGTATTAACGTATGAAAATATTTTAATTTTTTTTTTCGGTGATACCACATTTACCTAATAAACGCTTATTGCTCCTATTTCAAACATCCACACTGTATCTTAAAGCACAATTAAAACATTACAGATTTCATTTTTTGGGGGTTTCGCTGCATAGTTTATATACCTCATTGGGTCAAAACCACATTTAAAATACTCGTCATATAAACTTCGTTCCTATCCATTCCATTCACCCATACTGTAGTTTATATGTCATCCTCCTAGACAACTTTTATTTCCAGCATTCCTTTTTTTCATCACTCGTTATACACTCCTACGTGTACTCCTACTGTAAACGCGCTCCACAAATGCGTTGATTCATTTTTGCGAGTTCGCGAGCGTCACAATGGCAATGATTAGTCCCAAACGTTCAGTGCATCTTTTATCCGGGAGGTTGTTCCTCCGCTGCGTGGTACGAATCGTCGCCGACTTTCACGTCGGCTCACCAGGAGCCTCTACCAGGTGCCAGCCTCATCGTCCCTCCTATTCTCTCAAGCCAGTTCCTCTCCTTATCGCTCTGTCATTGCGCTCTTTTTATATTCTACGCAATAGAGAGAAAGTTATGTAATGCTGGACGGAAAAACAGCGAATTTTCGGCAGAAATACTGTAATTACAGGGCCCTGTTAACGAAAAAGTGGATAAATTCAGCTGCTAAATGTAGAAAAGAAATTCCCTAAGACGTGGTGTTTCCAGAACCCATGTTTTGTAGGTCCTTTTCTCCCAGAAAATCGAATGACAGCAAACCGCCTGCCTGGCTTGCTGTCAATTCGTTTGTGAACAACGCAAGCGGCTAAACCGTTCGTCCAATTTGCTCCGAAATTGATATTCGACAATCGATATCGCTGTGGTTTGTGTTGTTGCTGCGGCCCCTTGACTATGAAACCTATATTTTAATTTTCATGGTACTTTACATGAAGCCTCTGAGATCTTTTTAAAATTAAACAAAAGCCTCCATCGTATTTGATTAAATTTTGTTGTTGGATAGTGTGAGGGCCGTTTAAAAGATGATGCAGGTCTCATTTTTTTACTAATTTTTTAAAAAGTGCAAACATTTCAATTGTTTCGACGTTTTCTCACAACTACAATTGAAGAAAGATTTTTTCTGAACTACAGCTTTTCCTAAAAGATATATTTTGAAATACGTTTATGTAAAATTTTTCAAAAATTTGAATCCTTTTTTCGTAACTTAGCGTAGAAATACGGGTGAGAATGAACGTGCTGTTTTGGCACCAAAAGTTTTACTCTCTAATCCTTTCCTCTTTTCGTCGTTCCCATTTTCCCCTCGCCTCTCGGCCAGCGGCCCGCAACCCTCCTATCATCTCACACTCTTTTCCCTCTCGTTCCCACTCTGTCCACGGGTTCTCCTTACACTCTCTAACCTCTCCCTTTCTTTGTCGCTCCCATTCTCGGCCAGCGGCCCGCGACCCTCCTATCCTCTCACTCTCTTTTCCCTCTCGTTCCCACTCTGTCCACGGGCTCTCCTTGCACTCTCTAACCTCTCCCTTTCTTTGTCGCTCCCATTCTCGGCCAGCGGCCCGCGACCCTCCTATCCTCTCACTCTCTTTTCCCTCTCGTTCCCACTCTGTCCACGGGCTCTCCTTGCACTCTCTAACCTCTCCCTTTCTTTGTCGCTCGACCAGCCGCCCGCCCCCCTGCCATGGCCAGGGGCTGTGCTGGCTCCCCGCGCGCAGTCCGTCTCTCGGAAGCAAATTGCATGCAGATGAGGTCGTTCGATTCGTCCCTCCCGGGCCCGCAATCGCCGCGCGGTCTCCTTCCAAATTCAAAATATCCTCAGCAGCAGTGTTTCAATTCCCTGAACCCGCGTCGCCCACCTCCTCGTCGCCATCCAGTTCTTTTTTTATTTTATTTTCAGCCCCCCGGGCGCCAGATCTGACGAGTCAGCAATGGATGAAAAATTTCGTTTAAGTGAATGATATATTCAAGTGCTCATCTGGGAGGTGTTTCCTGCTCTTTTATTCAGGAAATGGGCGAAAAAATCTCAGAGTCGGTGCAGCTCCGGCCTCGTTGCCCTCAGTCGCGGGGGGAGGGGGTGGAGGGGGAGGAAAAAAGAAGCAGGACGAAATTCAGCTTTGATGCCCCTTGCTCTAAGGAAAATGTCAAGTGGGTAAACTTTCTGCTTCATAGAAGTGAAATTTGAAGAAAGTTTAAAAAATCTTTTTCTACTCTCATTGTATAGTTATGTTACTTGATAGCTGCATCCCGTTGCCTAATCATACTTATTACGATACAGGTTCTTCACCCATCACTGACAAGTTAGCAAGCCATGTATTACCACTTAATTAATCATTGAGAATCGTTTAAGTAAGAATGTTTCCTTCGACTGTATACATTAAAAATGCATTTCGTATTATTAGTTATTAGCATTTAGTATTATAGTAGTGTATAGTAGTGGTAAACAAAAGCCTACTACGTCAGGGTGAGGAGGCAGCAGGCCGCTCGATGGCCTTGCCTTAGCCTGCATGTTAACTGCCACGAAACGATTGAAAGTAAGCTTTTACTCGAACTTATGAAAGTTACCATAAGTTGCAGAACAAGTTTTGTGTGAAACTCGATGTACCATTTTCTTCCCAACAATTCGTAAACGCAACGCAATGTTTACTATTTTATTTTACCTATACCATTGTGTGTTTAGCAAGACTTTATCAGTACTTACACGCAGATAGTGTCATACTTAAGGTGACACCTAGCTTAATGATGAGACATGAGAAGCTTATTTTCGTGGGATGGTGCATATTGATAGGGAAAACATGATTTTTGTACCTATTTTATATTCATGGATGAATATCAAAGAAGGCGTGAATGTTTGATCTTCCCTACAAATAAAATATTGATACTGGAAACTCAAATTGCAATTTGTCAACTAGCACCTACATTGCAATTAGCCATCTGATATTCACATTGAAATTTAGGGTATTGTAATAAAATATGATGAAAGACAAAAGACCCAAGTTGATTATATAAATTAGTAGTTATAAGAATGCATGCAAACAACGAAATGTTCGTAAGAATAAGACAATTTTGTAATGCAAAAAGCCAAAAACAATTTGATTTTTATACCTTCTTGCTTAAATTTGAAATATTTTTCCAGTATAAGCCATTTTAACAAGCGTCGTCCAGTAGACTACACCTTTGTGGTTAGGTCAGCAATATTTTGGGCGCTACACTAGCCAATATTCTGAATAATAAATGCAAGCTCCTCAAACAAAACATAACAAAAGTCGCCTGACGAGTTACTTCCGAGAACGCTTCTGAAACGTGGACAGCACCAATCGAGTGTCTGCTATGAGAGTCAAGTCGTTTAGACGTATCTCTAAAACCTTTTAATTTTTTTTAGCTCCATATTATACTTGTTCAATCCATTAAATTTAGTGTTTCATTGTATAAATCAGTTTTTCTCTATTTTTACCCAAAGTAGTCTGCTAGACTACGCCTTTGTAATGACGCTTGGTACAGGCAATTGAATTCATCCAGGTATCGAGAAACGCCCTGTTACCAGCGCAGCATTGCCACAACGATGTGCACCCACTTGGATTATAATATCAATAGTTATTAAAATATATGTAATTGACATCAAATCACGAAAATTCTCGCTGTTGGTTCGCGAGTTTCCTTTCGTCGTAAGATAACAGTCCCGATAACGTTTCATTTCATCACAGACTTCTAACATCCACATTTCAGATACGATTAACATTATTGCTTTTGAACAAAGGGAACGTCTATGGTTTCTCGGAAGAGAGAATTATTATTATTAAGAAAACAAGGAATAGTCAAGTGCTTCTCAAATATCGATGCCGCATTGTTACGAAATTTTTGTTAATCTTCGCGGGTTGTTTAAAAAGAAACAAATCAATACATTGTTAATACACATCGAGTATAAAGGGAATTGCGAGAAAAGTAAAATATAATTAATATTGGCTTTTCCTTAGGAAATTCAAATTCAAATTAAATTAATTACTTTTCATATCATTCATCTAATTGTTCTTGTCGCCCATAGTTGGTGTGACACCTGTATTCATTTCATTCATTTCAAGCAGAAATCACGCAAAAAACAACTCGTTTTTTCAAAAAATTGTACATGGTATTTTTTAAAGAGCTGATTTTGTTCAGCAGACTTTGTTTGAGGCGAAAGTTCCTTATCTTCAGTTTTGTAGTTTTGAAATGTTTTTTGCAGTTTTCGAAAAAACGAGCAATACCTAAAAATGAGACTAACACCGTATTTCTTACCGTTTCTTATTACATACGTGGAGAAAATTCAAAGACAAAATTTGGAGAGGTTTTTGAGAATCTTTTTTTGTTTGTAAATTTCAATCGCAAATTACGCAAGAACTACTCGTTTTTTGAAAAACTTGTAGATAACTTTATTTGAAGAGCATGTGTTGTGCAACATATTTTGTATGCGGCAAATATCTCTATTTTCAATTTTGTAGTTTTAAAATACTTTTCTATAAATTATGAAAAACTCGAGCGATACCAGAAAATGGGTACTAACTAACATAATATTTGTTCTATAATATTCTCTTATTACATAAGTAAAGCAAATTTAAAGAAAAAAATTGTAGTGGGTATTGACAAAAAAAGCGTGCACTTAAATGGCAAATAACGCAAAAACTACTGGTTTTGCAAATAAATTGTACATGATCTGTTTTAGATAGCTTATTTTGTTACAACAGACTTTGAGACAAAATCTCTATCTCTTAATTTGAAAACTTTTATTACATTTTATTATATTTTATTTTTTCAATTTTCGAAAATTCAGGGATGTCAACAAAAATGTGACCTGCAGCATTCTCTAAAACATCCTTTGCACTATTCAACAACAAAATTTAATTAAAAAAATTGGAGTCATTTTTTTTATTTTGAAAATGGGGGCGCTTCTTGTAAAAATTAAAATATCGGTTTCAAATTCTAGGAACCGTAACACCAGCCCGATCAATTGGGGAATATTAATTTTCGAGAAAATCGCCTGAACGGTTTATGCGCTAAAAAGACGGACGGGTAGGACAGATATACGGTTTGCCAACGCTCGATTTTTCGGTATGAAGAACGCGGATAACATAGATTAGGCTACACCACGTGTCAGAGGATTTTTTTTTTTTTTTTTTGGATATGTAACAACTGGATTTATCCCCTTTTTCCTAGCAGGTGCCAAGGAATAAGGGTTTTTATGTCGAAAATTCAGCGTTTTCAGGCGCACTGTTACAATACTTTCTCTTCTTACGTTAGTGAGTGCGAGAAAGTAAAAAGAAAACGAGAATAGCAAAATAAGCGAGGTATGAATAACATCAAAACATAGAAAATTAAAAAATATGGAAGCGTGATTAAAAGAAATACGATAATATTTATAATGAGTAATACGAGCTATGGTGGATAAGATAATATCACAAATGAGTTTTTTTGACAATATAAATTCAATAATTATTGTGAAAGAGTATATAAATAACAAAAAACGAACAATTATTGATTACAAGTAAGTGAAAGTTTAACTGGAACATAAAGAAGTTTCTCAGAAGGCATACTAAAACCCCATGGCACAGGAACTATCAGTCAAACACGTTGGATATTTTAACGCCTCGCCATCGGCCTTTTAAGAATCATCGATCACCTCCATCCATCTCGGCTGCGTCGGGCTGCTGTGAGGCGAGGCTCCCCTCCCCCGGAACCTTACTCTCTTTCCCCGCCCTTGCGAAGGAGCCCCGCCATCTTTACTGCCCCGGGAAGCAATGCAATAAAGTGGATTTACTGCGGTGCGAGATGCATTTTACCCGGCCATCAATCAAGATCAGCTCCCTCGCCATTCCGTGCGTGAGAGTCGCAGTTATCGCGAGATTCACAGCGGCGCGAGAAGTACGTACGCGTGGGATAACGTGAAGGAGGCAACGAGTCCAAAACATGCCCGAGTTTCGAAGTAAAATTGGCCACAAATATGTGATATCGCTGTAGTTTTACAGCGCATACACTCTTATCTCGTTCTCAACAATCTTCACTATAAATATATGAAAAAAATATTATTTCTAATAGTTCTGAGGACCATTGCTCAAACAAATATTTTATTGGCAGCGTGATCGCTTTTTTCGACGCGACTCCCGGTTCGGTTGCCGGTCGGGCATATTGTAGTGTGCGCTCTCCTTCCAATGTCCCACTGTGTTTCTATGTAACATGTGGCATGTTTCTATGCAACGATGAGATAACTCACATCTCAGGTTGGTAAGACCAAATTACGGCGTAGGGTTGTCTGTGTGCAAACCACACGTAGCCCTCAACCAAAGGCTGCTAGGCTGGGACGCCGCTGGTAGGTCTAGGCCCCCACAGAGGCTGTTGTGCCAAACTCAGAGCAATATATATTTTCATACATTTGTACTACTAAAAAGAAAAAGAGTTTTTTTATTGTCTGTGGTGTATTTAGTTACTCAAAAACATAATAATACTCGAGTATCAGAACCAAAGCAACGTGCATGTTAATGTCAAAAAACCTTTCTGATCTCCGTAAAACCTGCTCCAGTTAGGAGTATAACGCGCAATAGAGATAAGAACACACTTAAAATTCATATATTATAGAATTCACCCCAGACACATACTCAATTTTGAAATCACTGAGAGGTTTCGAATACTAAGACGTCGCCACCGTCCCTGAAGCGGCAACGTGTTTCATCCTAGCTGGGGTTGTGTGTGAGCGTTTCCATAGGTGGCCACGGCGACGGCCACCGCGGAGAGGGGCAGAAGACGCAGGGGCGAGGCCCAGAGGCGTTGGAGAGAGCGAGGCGTGGGGGGGCGTGTTTCGGAGGCGTGGCTGGGAGGCATAACTGGGAGGAGTGGCTGAGAGGAGTGGCTGAGAGGAGTGAATGGAATGCGTGGCTGGGAGGCGTGGCTGGGAGGCGTGGCTGGGAAGCGTGGTTGGGAAGCGTGGCTGGGAGGCGTGGCTGGGAGGCGTGGCTGGGAGGCGTGGCTGAGAGGCGTGGCTGGGAGGCGTGGCTGGGAGGCGTGGCTGGGAGGCGTGGCTGGGAGGAGTGGCTGAGAGGAGTGGCTAAGAGGAGTGACTGGAATGCGTGGCTGGGAGGCGTGGCTGGGAGGCGTGGCTGGGAGGCGTGGCTGGGAGGCGTGGTTGGGACGCGTGGCAGGGAGGCGTGGCTGGGAGGAGTGACTGGAATGCGTGGTTGGGAGGCGTGGCTGGGAGGCGTGACTGGGAAGCGTGGCTGGGAGGCGTGGCTGGGAGGCGTGGCTGGGAGGCGTGGTTGGAAGGTGTGGCTGGGAGGCGTCGATGGGAGGCGTGGCTGGGAGGCGTGGCTGGGAGGCGTGGCTGGGAGGCGTGGCTGGGAGGCGTGGCTGGGAGGCGTGGCTGAGAGGCGTGGCTAGGAGGAGTGGCTGAGAGGAGTGGCTGAGAGGAGTGGCTGAGAGGAGTGACTGGAATGCGTGGCTGGGAGGCGAGGTTGGGAGGCGTGGCTGGAAAGCGTGGCTGGGAGGCGTGGCTGGGAGGCGTGGCTGGGAAGCGTGGCTGGGAAGCGTGGCTGGGAGGCGTCGCTGGGAGGCGTGGCTGGGAAGCGTGGCTGGGAAGCGTGGCTGGGAGGCGTGGCTGGGAGGCGTGGCTGGGAGGCATGGCTGGGAGGAGTGGCTGAGAGGAGTGACTGGAATGCGTGGCTGGGAGGCGTGGGTGGGAAGCGTGGTTGAGAGGCGTGGCTGGGAGGCGTGGCTGGGAGGCGTGGCTGGGAGGAGTGACTGGAATGCGTGGTTGGGAGGCGTGGCTGGGAGGCGTGGCTGGGAGGCGTGGCTGGGAAGCGTGGCTGGGAGGCGTGGCTGGGAGGCGTGGCTGGGAGGCGTGGTTGGGAGGCGTGGCTGGGAGGCGTGGCTGGGAGGCGTGGCTGAGAGGAGTGACTGGAATGCGTGTTTGGGAGGCGTGGCTGGGAGGCGTGGCTGGGAGGCTTGGCTGGGAGGCGTGGCTGGGAAGCGTGGCTGGGAGGCGTGGCTGGG
Source organism: Gryllus longicercus (assembly GCA_038098605.1). Classification (NCBI taxonomy): domain Eukaryota; kingdom Metazoa; phylum Arthropoda; class Insecta; order Orthoptera; family Gryllidae; genus Gryllus; species Gryllus longicercus. Next base: position 93,061 of record JAZDUA010001259.1, read on the forward strand.
AGGCGTGGCTGGGAGGCGTGGCTGGGAGGCGTGGCTGGGAGGAGTGGCTGAGAGGAGTGGCTGAGAGGAGTGGCTGAGAGGAGTGACTGGAATGCGTGGCTGGGAGGAGTGGCTGGGAGGCGTGGCTGGGAGGCGTGGCTGGGAGACGTGGCTGGGAGACGTGGCTGGGAGGCGTGGCTGGGAGGCGTGGCTGGGAGGCGTGGCTGGGAGGCGTGGCTGGGAGGCGTGGCTGGGAGGCGTCGCTGGGAGGCGTGGCTGGGAGGCGTGGTTGGGAGGCGTGGCTGGGAGGCGTGGCTGGGAGGCGTGGCTGGGAGGAGTGGCTGAGAGGAGTGGCTGAGAGGAGTGACTGGAATGCGTGGTTGGGAGGCGTGGCTGGGAGGCGTGGCTGGGAGGCGTGGCTGGGAAGCGTGGCTGGGAGGCGTGGCTGGGAGGCGTGGCTGGGAGGAGTGGCTGAGAGGAGTGGCTGAGAGGAGTGGCTGAGAGGAGTGACTGGAATGCGTGGCTGGGAGGCGTGGCTGGGAGGCGTGGTTGGGAGGCGTGGCTGGGAGGCGTGGATGGGAGGCGTGGCTGGGGGGCGTGGCTGGGAGGCGTGGCTGGGAGGCGTGGCTGGGAGGCGTGGCTGGGAGGAGTGGCTGGGAGGCGTGGCTGGGAGGCGTGGTTGGGAGGCGTGGCTGGGAGGCGTGGATGGGAGGCGTGGCTGGGAGGCGTGGATGGGAGGCGTGGCTGGGAGTGGCTGGGAGGCGTGGCTGGGAGGCGTGGCTGGGAGGCGTGGCTGAGAGGAGTGGCTGAGAGGAGTGACTGGAATGCGTGGCTGGGAGGCGCGGCTGGGAGGCGCGGCTGGGAGGCGCGGCTGGGAGGCGTGGCTGGGAGGCGTGGCTGGGAGGCGTGGCTGGGAGGCGTGGCTGGGAGGCGTGGCTGGGAGGCGTGGCTGGGAGGCGTGGCTGGGAGGCGTGGCTGGGAGGCGTGGTTGGGAGGCGTGGCTGGGAGGCGTGGATGGGAGGCGTGGCTGGGGGGCGTGGCTGGGAGGCGTGGCTGGGAGGCGTGGCTGGGAGGCGTGGCTGGGAGGAGTGGCTGGGAGGCGTGGCTGGGAGGCGTGGCTGGGAGGCGTGGCTGGGAGGCGTGGCTGGGAGGCGTGGCTGGGAGGCGTGGTTGGGAGGCGTGGCTGGGAGGCGTGGATGGGAGGCGTGGCTGGGGGGCGTGGCTGGGAGGCGTGGCTGGGAGGCGTGGCTGGGAGGCGTGGCTGGGAGGAGTGGCTGGGAGGCGTGGCTGGGAGGCGTGGCTGGGAGGCGTGGCTGGGAGGCGTGGCTGGGAGGCGTGGCTGGGAGGCGTGGCTGAGAGGAGTGGCTGAGAGGAGTGACTGGAATGCGTGGCTGGGAGGCGTGGCTGGGAGGCGTGGCTGGGAGGCGTGGCTGGGAGGCGTGGCTGGGAGGCGTGGCTGGGAGGCGTGGCTGGGAGGCGTGGCTGGGAGGCGTGGCTGGGAGGCGTGGGTGGGAGGCGTGGCTGGGAGGCGTGGCTGGGAGGCGTGGTTGGGAGGCGTGGCTGGGAGGCGTGGCTGGGAGGCGTGGCTGGGAGGCGTGGCTGGGAGGCGTGGCTGGGAGGCGTGGCTGGGAGGCGTGGCTGGGAGGCGTGGCTGGGAGGCGTGGCTGGGAGGCGTGGCTGGGAGGCGTGGCTGGGAGGCGTGGATGGGAGGCGTGGCTGGGAGGCGTGGCTGGGAGGCGTGGCTGGGAGGCGTGGCTGGGAGGCGTGGCTGGGAGGAGTGTCTGAGAGGAGTGGCTGAGAGGAGTGACTGGAATGCGTGGCTGGGAGGCGTGGCTGGGAGGCGTGGCTGGGAGGCGTGGCTGGGAGGCGTGGCTGGGAGGCGTGGCTGGGAGGCGTGGCTGGGAGGCGTGGCTGGGAGGCGTGGCCGGGCGGCGTGGCTGGGAGGCGTGGCTGGGAGGCGTGGCTGGGAGGCGTGGCTGGGAGGCGTGGCTGGGAGGCGTGGCTGGGAGGCGTGGCTGGGAGGCGTGGCTGGGAGGCGTGGCTGGGAGGCGTGGCTGGGAGGCGTGGTTGGGTGGCGTGAGGCGCGAGCGTGGTGTGGGGCGTGGCGGTGGGGTTTGGCGTGGGAGCGTGGCGTGGGTACGCTCCCAGGCTTCATCCGCAGAGCGGCTGTCGCGGTGGGGAACGGGATCCGGGGGCCAATGGCCGACTGGCAGCAGCCCCGCAGGGCCGAAGCCCCCGGCGGCGACGCCATTTCAATTTTTCACCGCTGGCTCCCCTGGCGGCTGCCCGTCTAACTAGGCGCGCCATGCGGGCGGGGTGGGCGTGCCTGATCGGTTGGGCGGGGCGAGGCGGTGGGCCGTCCGGACGGGACGGGTCAAGTGGTTGCTTGGTGGCGGGTGAGACGTGGCACAAGGCATGGGGCTGTTGAGGGAGGGGGTGGAGCGGACAGCACCGCTCTTGCCGGCCTATTCGTGTTCGTGGATGGAGAAATGCCGGTGCAAGTATAAAACGTGGAAAATGTTTGGTCTGTGGAGGGAGTTACATACGCAACTGCTCTCTACCTCTTGTAATAAGTTGTAAAAATACTTTTTTTAATATTTAATAACACAAGTACCTTCTCGGGTGGCTCGTTGGTTAGCATGCTCGCTTTCCACGGCGCCACTCCAGGTTCCATTCGTGGCCGAGGTAAATTATAACTGTGCGCTTTCGTTACAAATGACTCGGTATCTATTGCTGTGTAACGATGAGAAAGCCCACCCTAACAATGCCAGTATATACGGTGAAGGGATGTCTTGGTGCTAACCACACGAAGCCCTCACCCCATGGCCGAGAGCCCGAGTCACAGCTGGTCGGCCATTGCCCGAAGAGGACTGCCCTGATAAGAACAAGGCAGGACGTACTAAAGAGGAATTGTCGTTTTAAACATCTCTTCATTGGTAGGCAAACGATGACGAAGTGCAGGGTGAGTCAAACACTCATGTACAATGAATTAATAGCTTAAATGTTATTACCATTACAAAATTATTACTATTATTAATATTATTATTACTCTTATATTTGTATTTGCTACTACTTCTGCTATAACCGTACACATTTTTGTATTGAAAGTCTATTTCTATAAAACATTTCTTCCCTACAACTAATAAGTGTTGTGAAAGCGATAATCTGGATGGAGTATCGCCCCACCCCACCCACGGCGGCAGCAGCAGTAACGTCGTGGCGCACAGCGAGCGCAGGGCGAAGGCAGGCGATGGAGCGCCTCGGGGCGAGCGGACTTTCTAATGACATGCACTGTAGTTCTAGGGCGAAGATTTACAATAAAAGATGGTTTCATGTTACAAGTTTCTACTCAGTCGCCCGTGCTTCCAGAACATTTCACAAACATTAACCCTAACATTACCAATAAGAGAGAGCCAGATGCAGCGGTGATTGTTTTTATAGGTTACAATATTTTTAAGAAACTTAAAATATATATTATTGTTTATAATATACATTTTGTAAAAAAATGTTATACAATTCATCGCAAGTGGTTGTTGTAATTGTAGTTATTGCCATGCTTATGCTGGACAAGTGTTTTGACACATTACATCATATGTCGAACTGCCATGCTAAAATTTGAATCAACGTCTCTGTAAGACATCATATTTTCTTGTAGTACAAGTAGTATATATTTGATACAAATAAAAAGTAGTCAATAATTCAATGGATCTGTAATTGCATTGTATTTTATTCAATCATAATTAATGTGTCTTATAGCGGTACATTCAGTTGTTTTCAGTCAAAACTGACTTACAGAATCAGGAACACACAATACGTTGGAAGTTACTATTAAATATTTCAGGATCTGTCAGATCTAAATTGTAAAAAAAGTATCATTATTATGAGCAAAAGTGCAAATAATATGGTTTTAAGATATGTTTGTAATTATGAAAAGTTTAGTTTTAAGTAAATACGAATACTACAAGTGCATCTATTTATTTGACCCATCCTTCATACTCCTGCAGTTTAGTTAGTCGTCATAATAAACAAATTCGTTTTGTCTTGTGACATGCATGTCCTCTCAAACCCAGATGTCCAGAGGAAGGGTACAAGATGTTTGCTCTCAAATGAAAACAAAGAGATGACGTGATAAAAATCTGTCCCAAGCGGACAAGGCACAATTCGGTCACAGAGATGATTGCGCATTTATTACACCTGGTGGGGGGTGGCAGTGGCTGCAGATGAGTATCGATTGACACATTGGTCCGAGGGGAGCATTCCGGGAGAGGCTCACACTAATAGAGAAGCCCGAGGCACTTACGCTATCACGATTGGACCCCGGCCAAGCAACCGTTCATGCGAGCAAGATCTCGCATCCCAAACGCACTGCGGTCTCGTCGTCTCAAAGCCTTGGAATATTTCGGTCCACACGAAACACACATTTACACTTAGAGCATCCAGAGAGTAACCTACGACCGCTCGGGCGTACGTCGTCACTCATGGTTGGACCCTTTCTTATTCCCCGAAACTAGTGATTTTAAAACAGAACTCACTTTCTAAAAAATTACACAAAAAGTACTCAAATTTTCGAAAATTTCTACATTTCGTTATTTGAAAATCTATCTTTAAGGAACGGACTTCATTAAGAGAAAAAAATATACCTTCATAATTTTAGTTGTTAGGAAGATCACGAAAATTTTTAAATTTTGCAAATTTCCAAAAACTAGGTTTCAACAAAAATGAGACCAGTACCAATCTCTTAAATGTCCTTTACACTATCCAACAGGAACATATAATCAAAAACGATGCGGCTATTCTGTGGAAAAGTTTGAAAATCTCTCAGCGGCCTCATGTTAAGTACCCTCCAAAATTAAAATATCGGTTTCAAATTAAAGGACCAGTGATACCAGCCAGATCGATTAGGGCATATTAATTTGGGAGAAAATGGACTGAACGGTTTAGCTGCTAGCGTTGTTTACAACGGACGGAGAGACAGGCAGACGTTTTGCCGTCATTCGATTTTTCGGTATCAAGAACCCACAAAACATGGATTGCGGATGCACCACATTATAATTTCTTTTCTAAATTTATCATCTGGATTTATTAATATTTTCGTTACCAGGGTCCTGTAATAGTTTTTCTGCTGAAACTTTACTTACTTGCCATTTTCTCGTGCATCATTACATAAATTTCTCACTGTCGCGTACGTTAAAGCGAGAAAGTGAAAACAAGCAAATGAAGCACTTTTCGAGGCGTCTCTCTCTTCTGATGGGGATCTGATGGTTTGGTTGCGTAGGCTTCCGCGGCCGGAGTTTATGTTGGCTTGGCTATCCGGGACGAGCCGCGTCAAATTCATGGTGGCTGACGTTTCGGCCAGCGTGTTGTGGCCTTCTTCAGAGAATTCATGGTGGCTGACGTTTCGGCCAGCGTGTTGTGGCCTTCTTCAGAGTACGCTCTGAAGAAGGCCACAACACGCTGGCCGAAACGTCAGCCACCATGAATTTGACGCGGCTCGTCCCGGATAGCCAAGCCAACATCTGATGGTTTGTTTTTGGATCCATTTACAAGTTTTTCGGCGACTTTTCTCCACATAGGCGTGATTTTGCGGTTTGAGCGCTGCGTTTTGGCGGTGAACGCGCAACTTGGACGGACGCCGTCGGCTGAGGCGGCGCCGATGACGCGGAGCCCAACGTAACTGACGACCCCGAGCGGGCGCCGCTGGTCCGCTTCGCAGCGCCGGGCTCTGATCCCTCCCGAGGAACAGCTCGACCGTCGGCGTGCCCGCCTCATACGATCATTACCGTTCTGTTGGATAATATCGATACGTGTTGTATATACGATAGCGCTAATGGAATAATCCGCTTTTACAGGAAAATATAAACCACAAAACTAGATTTTAATATAAACCACAATTAATGCCGAATTTGTGTTGATTTATTACCTGTAAATGAATAAAAATTTTGCGCATAATGTGGTACAGATGGTAATGAGTTGTACAAGTGCTGGCTGAGATGTGTTGATATGAACTGAAATTGCGGTATTACATTTCTAATGCGAAAAAGAAAGTACGTGATGATGTAGCACCATTAGTTTACGTATTATCCCATAGGAAGAAAAAGCAGACAGGTGGACGTTTGAAGTTTCTCTTTTATTCAAAACTTGCATATAAATTTTGGACATGTATTTAAAAAGTGTAAAGCATCGCCAACACCACATTCAGCTAACGATATAGTGCTCGTATTTGGGTAGGCAGAGAGTCCGTCCGCCATTTTCAGCTAATGATATTTTGTCTAACCCGCGTGTGTCCAACCCCCTTTCTGTTCGCCGTTTGGAGCAAATCAAGTGTCAGCGGTCGAGTCTATGTTTTACTGCTAGAAAACCACTACTTTTCTTATTTCTCGGGAACATTATCAGGAAATGAAAGAAAAAACCTGTTGGTTGTTTACCAACTAAAACGCGTTTCCGAGACTTGAAGAAGAAACAATGTGTTTGAAGGTTACATGTTACCTACAACGATGAAATGCTGTGAATCGCTATAGTGCCTTTGGACCTCTACTTCATCTTTCGCACATGATTTATATGATGTGTTATGATTTATAATATTGACGAAAACCACGTAACTAAACAATGTTGTAAAACGTTCTTTCACAGATACTTTTTATCTAACTCCCTGTGCCCCCGAATACACGATTTAAGCAACTATATTTTGTTTAAAGTTCAGTTTTATTGAGAACTTGCATAACAGAAAACATCATCAATATAGCATGACGCTTGACATTATAGCTGACGCCCCACACTAAACTTCATCACAGAAACAAAAATTACAAGGCCTAAATAGAAATTTTGAAAGTATATTAAATATTTGATTACATACTTTCAAAAATTAACATTATACTTTTATTTATTTTTTATAAAGGAATTTGTAAAGTAAGGAAAGTAGAAAAAACTGTTTTTAGGGTTTTTTTCTTCACAAGGAAACATGGCTCACTGTTTCATGTTGAAAATTAATCTCTTCCAACGATTTCAATGGCCAAACAAGTTCTCCCAATAGCAGGGAGATATAGGAGCTTATTCACCTTCGTTTCCATACTGCACACCTAAAGAACACATGAGAGAGCACTATAAACAAATAACAGTGAGTATACATGCAATATTAAAGTAATTTCGTACCATCACATTAATATCATCCGTACCCACTAGTAGCTTATGCATTTATTTATTTACAACATAGAATCTCGCGATTTCGAATGCTTTTGAAGTTTTGTTCTTTGAATGTGCTTTGGCGGACTTTTAAAGAGAGGAACTGGAAATTATTCCATGTGTGAGAAACAAGCTTGTATGAATGTTTCCCCAACTTCTCTTTCTACAAAATTTGTATTAATGAAGCTAGAGTGAAAGCAACGAGCAGTGTTTTAAAAGGAGAATTTCAAATACAGAAGCGAATACATAACAGAAAATAGCAGTTTTTAGTAGTTTGCAGCATTACAAAAAATAGTACGGAGATGTAAAATTCCTCGATGTGTATTTGTAACGTAATGAATTTTATAACTTACAATGTAAATGAAAATATAATATACACGTGTATGCCACAAAATTATACTAAGTAGAAGAAATAAGAAAAGTGAAAAAATTGGAATTTAGCAAACAAGAAAATCTGACAGAATTTCATCAATACGTAGAAACAGTTTGATTGCAATTGATTTACTAATAAATTATAAATTAATTCCTAGAGAATCTGATTTTTTACAAATTAGTTGTACTACAACAGCACATGAATTCTCGCAATATTTCTAAATTTGCAATTTTCTGAAATTTAGAGAGTTAAACGAAAATGAGACCTGCCCCATTATCATTAGCAAACCCCCAAACTAAGATGGCATCGGGTTCCTTTAAAGTGAACGAAGAATAGCAATTTTGGGAAAACAAGTCTGATGGTTTTTTGCGCAAGCTTTGACCAGAGATGGACGGAGAGACAGCCTTTTTGACATATCTGCTGTTGTCGTACCTCTAGTTTCCGTAAAGGAAGCACTCGGGTTGACTTATCTTTAAAGCGACAGCATCGTCCTCTGACGGATTTCATTATGTGATTCTCCATTTCGGATTCGAGTGATTTGATGCAATCCAGTCTCAAGAGTAAACGGCCAGTAAAAAGAAAGCAGTTACACAGGCCAAGAAAGAGAATGTAGCACATGACCGAAGACGATAAACCAAAGCAATTGCCGAGATTTTTAACCTCCGCCGTCGTTATTTGTTCCCTTTCGTGTGTCTTACAATTCGTTTCGTAATAACAACTTATAAGGAATGACACATGTTACAAATCCCCTCTGAAAGGTTTTGCTTTTATAGGGAGAGAAAATTTGCTTCACTTTACAGTCCCTGGCCATATTATTAGACGCACCCTAAATTTTCAATAAAAATCACGTTTTTGTGACGAAAAATGTATTTTTTTATTTCTATCGAAATACATAAGTAATAATTGAACACTTACAATAGAAACTTCAAAATAGTTCAAATGTTCAATTGTTCAAAAATTAACAGTCCAACCCAGTCGCCACAGTTCGGGCGCATATTATGTAACCCAACACACTCCTGGAGCCGAGCATGAGAAAAAAAAGAATACAATTTTATTGAGATAAAAGGGAAAGAGGAAGTCTTTTTGAGGATGAAGGGGTATCAATCCTTTTAATAACACCACATATTTATTAACGAATACTCAAAAATAGAAGCACCAAGAAGAAGAAATATAACGAAATAATCGAATTAGGATGGCAAATACAAAAAAAAAAAATAGTTGTCCCAATGTGAATACTCCCTTATCTTTACTAACTTTTAGTCGTTAAATTACATTTTACTAACTAGTTGTGAGCTCTCCCTACATAAACCAGTGGAGTTAAAACAGCATGTACCTTCTCGCCCATATTTTCACGCAAAAATATGCAGCAAATACTCAAATTTGGAAAAATTCTACATGACCATATTTCAAAATCTATCTCCGAGGAACAGTTTTCATTAAGAGAAAAATTATTGATCTTTATAATAGATGTGCGAAGACGCTGAATAAAATTTGAAGTTTTGCGATTATCGAAAAATCAGGGTTTTTAACAAACACAAGACCTGCGTCATTCTCTTAAACATCCTTCACACTACCACAAACAAAATTAAATCAAAGACGAAGGAGCAACTTTTTTAAAAAGTGGTAAAATGTCGTAATGTCAAGCTAAAATATCTGTTTCGAATTCAAGGGGCGTCATCAGCAAGATCGATTGAGAAATATTAATTTTGGAGAAAATCAACTGAACGGTTTAGCGGCTAGCATTGCTCACAGCCGGGCAGCCGGACAGCCAGACAACTGGACAACCGGACAACCGCACAACCGGACAACCGTTTTGCCGTCATTCTACTTTTCGGTATCACGGACCCACAAAACATGGATTCTGGATACTGCACGTCTTAGAGGATTTTTCCTCTAATCTGGATTTATTAACATTTTCGTTACCAGGGCCTTCTAATAAGCGGTTTTTTCTCTAAAAAATTCGCCGTTTTTTTTCGCACAGCACTACATAACCTTTTCTCTATTACGTTGCGAGGAAGTAAAACCAGTGAGTTCTCTGATATCGACATTTTATCAACCCGTCATTCTCCACTACGAACCTTATTAGTCCGCCGGTGGGGGCCTTAGGGCTGGCTTATTTGTCAGCACGATCATGAAATATTCGTTTCATGAACACATCAAAAGCTAACGATAATCTCTCCGTCCGAAAACAATCCATCGATTATGCGTCGAACTGGCGTTTACCTAATCCTACATATATTTTAGTAATTCAGAATTTTGCGCTCTACTTTGAAAAATAATGAAAGAGACCTTTTTGGAAGTAGCGTGGATCGAGAGGGGGCCGTGGATAAAGACAAAGCCCCGGCTCTACGCGGGCAGCGGGGCCTCACCCTGAGGAAGGGAGGGGGGCGGCGAACAAAGAGAAAATTCAAATGAAAGGTAATTAAGCCCAAAGAGGGGAGAAAAAAAGCAACTCCTTCAGCGGAAATTCCGGGGCCGCTGCACCCGGGCCGGGCTGGGCTGGGCTGGGCTGGGCTGTGAAGCCGCTCTGCCGTGATCCTCGACCACCTACGGGCGCCCGGAACGGGCACAGAGTGGGTTACAACGAAATGTTCATCTGCAGCGCTATGGCAACGCCCAGCACTTGAATTGTTGATTATTAGTGATTGCGGGCGAAACAACTGCTGAGGTCATTAGTCCCGTAAATATAGTGCATGCACTTGCTCGGGAGGTGGCGTTGTTCTTGCCCCCTGTATGGCGGGATCCGGCGGCACCTCCCGTCGGCTAGCAGGGTTTTCCCCAAACCAGGGTCTCCTACCAGTGACACCGCCTCAGCCGGGACAGGCTGTAAGCTCTCGACCGGTCTCCCGACATGAGTTGTCGTGTAGTGCATGATAGAGTAAGAGTGTGTAAAGGGTGAGGATAGGACAAGAAAGAGGAAGCAAAGATCGTGCGCGGTCCGTGGCTCGTTTGTTAGTTTACTGCTCGCCTGGTGTTGTTTGGAGAAACCATCGTACACTACCGGTTGAAATAATTCTCCACCTGATGGCGACTGAATTCAACCTAGATAGTACCGAACTCAACGTACTCAACAAGCGAGTGTCGAAACTCCTGTCAGCATCGGGACTCGAACCTACGAACTCCCGGTCAGAGGGACAGCAGTGGCATCACTTGATGCCCTGAGCCATCTCTCCCGGTGCCCACCAATGTAATACCTCTGGAAACATATCAGCCTTGGAAGTAATGAGGAGAAGAATGGTTTAATCGGTTAGTTTTTGTGTTTTCAATGGTTTGACTGCAGATGGGGTTTCAATGTTTCTCTGTTTCATCTTTCACAACGCTAGTGAGACAGATTTTACTCCAATAAACGTGTACTACATAGACTTTTAATAAGAAAGGTTTTTGAGTAATTGTTACAGAAGTATATAAATTTTTATGAACTCTTTGTAGTATTCCATAAACATTGGCAACAGGAACAGTAGTTTATCCACAATGGTTACATAAATTCAAAATTGAATCGTTTATTTCAGAAATCCGCCAAACGCCAAATTTCTTACTTCGAGTAAATTGAGAAAAAGTCTCCCAATTTATCTGATTTAAAAGTATTATTATTTATTAAAGCAGTCTATAAATGAATATTTTTCATATAAGTATGCACTAAACTATGCGTCCATCCTCTTGCGGCGCATTATTGTTTCTAATGCGTGTTTTAGATTTTGGCGTTTGACGGGTTTCTGGAATAAACGATTCAATTTATGTTATTAAGAATTATGTCCAGGGGATCTAGAGTAAACCAGGGCTCGTGGTAGTTGATCCTAGGGGGCACCTCATTTCAAACAAAAAATTCCCTCCTCTCCCAATTCATTAACGGAATTCATGAACTCATGTTTCAGAAATAACTTACAGCGTGAAATCTGGATTAGAGATAATTATATTTTTCATCTCATTTGAATGAAAAAGAATTCGCGTCACCAATTAAGCTGAGGCTAGGGGCAAGCTACCCCAGCCGCCCCTCTCCACTTCTGGACACAACTATATACATTATAATGAAAAAAATTACGATACAAGTTTTGTAACATTCCATGCCCTATATTAACAACAATTTTAGAATTCTCTAATAGAATAATGTATATTTTAATAAGGTGCCTCTCCATATTTATTGTGTAAATAACTATTATTCTCTTCTACTAATTACCAACTTTAAGGAACTGAAATCTAAAATGTCAATGTCTAGTGTCAATCTAAAATATATTATTACAATAAAAATAAAAAATTGAAAAGCAGAATCGCTGAGTGTAGCAGTTACTAAAATCAAATTATGAAACGGAAAAGTTCTTAATTCTATATCAAAAAAATTGTAGAGGAAAGGCAAAAACTAGGAAGTTCACATATTCTAGGGAAAAGTAATGAATATTGGCTTGAAATAACTCACTATCTACTACAATGAAGTTTAACTATTACATAGCGTTATTACAGGAAATTCGGTACTCATCCAGTGCTTCGGGTCTATACCCTATAAGGAAAGCTTTAAAATACTAAATATCTACCCATCGGCCACCCTGGAAAACAATGTCTATACTAAGGTGGTTGAAAATGGAAAATCGCATACTATTTTCTTCTCAATTTGGAACTATGCGAATAACAATTATTAACATTATGCAAAGTAGTTTGGAGCAAATAACAAACATCTTTCTTATAAGGTGAAAATATATATGACAAAGACCTTCATTTCTACAACTTGCGGCACGTTATGAAATCTTGTGCTCTGAATTATGATCCCCTGACTAAGGCGGATCATAATCAAATGACGCCAAATTTTCATGTCAATATACGATAGCTATGAAGATCCCTGTTAATGGACTTGTTTTTAACTAGGTTCAAAAATAAAAGATACGTTTCATTGGTTCATAACATAATGGCTACGAGATTTTTAACGACAGAGATGTTCAGTGGAAGAAGAAATAAAATACTGAAGGGGTAATAAAATCAAAGAAAGACGCAAATGTAAAAATCAAATATAACACTTCAGCTACCTCTGGGATAATATCTGCTTTTGTTGTTGATGACGATGAAGATGATAATAGCAATCAATAGATTGTGTGGAAAATTAATTTTATAAATACTTGATTCATGAACTTAATTTAGAAGACATTGCATAATCAAACGCAAGAAGAAGACGTATTAAGTTGAATTTAAATATTTAGTGGTATCGAGCATTAGGGTTACGAGATCATCAAGAAAGAAAGGAGTACATATTTAATACTTCAGATAAACTAGTAGTGCTACAACAACAACAACACATACTTTATCGCACTATTTGAAGCGGATCGGCAATATTATACTACTACAAGAACCTGCAAAAGAGTTTCCAACAGCAAAACATTTTTCGCGCCGTGATGAGAACTCACGTCCTCCTAGTGAACTCCCTGTATTCTTTAACGCTACCACACAGTCGCCCAGGCGTACTCACTTAGGCCAATGCTTAGACATCAAATTGCCTTTCCCATCATTTCCAAAACGCAAGTCATTTCCAAAAATTCAGAGGGTTCACAAAAAATAAGACCAGCACCATTCTTTTAAGCGGCTAGTTCTATGAGAAAAAAAAAATTAAAAAATTGAAACGAATTTGAGAAAACATTTTTTTAAGAATTTCTTTGATTTGAAGCATTAACTTAGCAAAAATAACTTTTTCTGTCAAAAAATTGTACATGCCTTCTTTTAAAGATCTCATTTTACTTTTTCACCCTTCATTCGTAAGAAGAAATAATATTTTAATCGTGCGCCTGAAAACGGCGAATTTTCGACAAAAAATGGGTTGTTGCCCGCCCTGAAAACAAAAAAAGTGGATAAATCATGTTCTCATGCTAGAGAGTAATCAAGCGGAATTACCCCCCCCCCTCCGTGGGCCGTGGGCTGCTAAGACTTAGCGTCCTAGTGCCGCAGTCGGACCTCGCTGTCGACTCCCAGCTCAGCTTTAGTTTCGCCCTTCTACATCTCGCGTCGCCCGCTCCTCCTGTCCTGCTGGGTCCCAACACCCCCGTATAAGGCTTTTCGAGCTATGGCAACTGATAGAAGGTAACACAAAAGTATTGTCCGATTTAAATATAGTGACTTCTCGAGGCCACCAGCGGGAAGGAAAGGGTGACATTGTCAGCGAATCGGGAGCTTTGTTTTGACTTAAACATTTGGAATTGAAGTTACTGATCCGATAAGTGTCCATACCTTGGAGAATCTCTATATTTAAGACAAGCAATAGTATTTTAGTGGCCGATCCGGTGACCGAGATCGATAAGATAGTAGTGCCGTAGAGATCTCGGACCGAAAAATCGCGGGTTCGAGTCTCGCCTCGGGTATGGTTGCATTGTGATCGTCCTTTCACTTTCCAAACATCGAGCATCATCATTATCGTGTCATCCTCACAGTTACCATACCGTTACAAGCAATAGTGGTCGCTAATGCCCTAGACGTTGATGCGACCATGATTAAATAACAAAAAAATAATTTTAGTGTACTATTTATCGTGATACAAATCCCTGATATATTACGAATTAACAACACTGCAGCATCTTACACAACGTCCCCTCCCCCTCTTATATTTCATTCAGTGAAAATACGCAAGTTGAACGTACGAGCACATTCCAAATTCGAGCTCAACGCGATAATTTCACGCCGCCGTGCGTTTTCGGAAGCCCGCGCCCCCGAGGCCCCGGCGGCGGCGGCGGGTGGGAGGCGAAGCAGGCCACCGGCCGGGGGGGGGGGGGCAGCGCCCGAGGGAACGCGATGTGGCAGTGTTGCCAGTTGCCTTGCCAGCCATTTCCCCACCACTACTGCGGCATTTCCCCAAACAACCTCCCCGATGTAACAAAATTCCCTGACTTTCAAACGAAAATTATTCTCCAACTTATGAACCAACATCACATGAGTTGTCCCTGAAGATTCTATTGGCTGTCCTCTTAAATTCAAATAATTCAATTCAATCAATCATCGTTGTTCGAGCTGCTCGAAGCCCTATTGTATCATCGTTTTTCTTAAGTATTTTTTTCTCTACAGCCATTTATTTTTCTCCTTTTGATACATAAAAATGAGAGAGAATAACGTGTATTGTCTCTTCTTAATTCATAATAATTGAGAGAGTAATATTTCTATCTCGATTCTTGATGAAAATAATATTCCCAAACATTGACTTGTTCATTTATTTTGGCAATCCCCCCCCCCCCCAACATTTGGTTTGTTGGTTGTCGATGATGCCAGGCGTGTCAAATACTGAGTCATTAAGTGTAGTACATGTTTCCCTCTGGAGAAGGTGGAGACTTTCATTCACTGCATGGCGAGATTCGGCGCCGACCTACCGTCTGCTAGCGGAGATTTCCCCAACCAAGTATCTCCCATCAGCTGGGCACCGCCCCAGGCGGGACAAGCTCAAAGCACCCGACCGGCCTCCCAGCATGTGTGGTAATGTAGTGCAAGTTACTGTGTGTGTGTAAGTGAGGGGTGAAAATAGGACTAAGAAGAGAAAGTGAAGATCGCACGTTGTCCGTGACCCGTTTTGTGAGGATTCTGCCCCGGCATTCGCCGGTTGTTGATGGAAGAAAGTTCCTGAAAGACCGATCAGAGCAGACTGTCGCTATAATTCTCCTCTAGATAGTGACGTAATTCAACCTAACTGACAAGTTAGTGTGGAAATTCGTGTCTCCGCGGGGCGTGTGTTCCTAGGACGCCCCGGTCAGAGGTACTGCAGTGACATCAGTCGAAGCACCGAGCCACCTTTCTCGGTCTCCCCAACGGAACAAATGCCCATTGTGGGACCCAATTCCCCAATCTGGCAACCCCGGTATGAGGCGCAGCAGGTCAGCGGCCGGGGGGGAGGGGGGGAGGGGGCCCGGGGGACCAGCGTGCGCCAGTGAGCTCGCCCGCGCTGTTCAAAATTGCATGGGCGGTCGTAGCGGCGGCCCGCACTCGTTCCTTCGTTACCTTTGCATCGGCAGTTGGCGGGTTATTGGATTACCGCCCGCGCTAATCAAAGAAAGGCGTCGGGACCCTCAGGGGGGAGCGCGACCGACCCCCCCCCCCCACTCTCCCACTTCCGCTCGCCTTTGCGGCCGCCTCCCCCCCCCCCCCGGCGACGCTCGGTGCAATCCACGTGGACCACGCAGCTGGAGCATCTGCGGGCGGGGGGCAGTCACGCTTTTTACGGGTCGGGGGATTGAAAAAGAAGATTCCGGTGGAATCGAACCCACGGGTGCCAAGGGTAGGAATAAAAGAAAATAGCGGATGAATTGTTAATGTTCGTTCCCAGCTTTTAGAGAGAACACATGCTGCGTGAGGGTAGTGTTAAAGGAAATGACTGGATACAAGAAAAAGCTATTATTAGCGGGAGGCAAAGCTGATATTATCAAATTCCACTACATAACTTATTCCTCTAGTAATTATGAGAATAATATTTCATTAAGAAATCTGTGTTAATTAGCCTAACAAATACAAAATATAAAAACAAAATATCCTTAGTTCATATCATTCGAAAAATGCTGTTTTGCTGTTACACATTTAACAACTTTTGCATTAAAAATGTTAACTTTCACACGACATTGGTTCAAAATTAAATATTCCGCTCCCTTTGCGACCGCCTGCCCGGCTAGCCGCCGTTCGGCGCTACGGTCAGGGCACTCGCTGGAACTGCAGGCGACGCAAAACCTTCGGGCGGTCACGCTTCGCACGGGTTTGGGGATTGAAAAAAATCTTTGAGTCAGTATGCAGTCTACTTAGAGACGCCAAAAAGGTATGGTGTGCTCGTAATAGACAATGAAAAAGAATGTTCTACCATTAGATCATAACATTAGCTTTGAGCTCGTAATACAACTCCATTCAAAAATGACACTTGAATTAATTATGGCGTACAGTTTGAGACGCCTCATCGATATATCATACAACTCCTTCAGACTTTAGCTATCTAACGCACAGCTTACAACAAGAATTAGCTGTGTACTGCACATTCCCTTGTGAGATAATTTTTTTCGACACATTTATTAATTGTGCAACACAACACCGACACCTGCAGGCCACCATTCACCTTTCCCAGTCCCCCAAAACAGTTTCTGACGTCACAAAACATTTTAGCTTTGAGATTATCATACGTGGATACTTTTGCAGGCTCCCCGTCTGTCAGTTCTCTTTGTCCATGATGCAAAATTGTCGACAACGCTCTTTTGTCTGCGTAATGTTGTTCAAATGAAAGATTCGGATGTAAGGTGCATTTAGGCTTAGAATTATCATTATGTAAAAAATGTCCGAGGTTTTATTAGTTACTTCGACTTGTGAGTGTGTACTTTTTAGAGTTTTTCTGCTGGAAATACGTACCGGTCACATTATAAAATTATTTATTTATAGGAAAATTAAAAAAAACAACAGATAGTTGTTAGCGAGAGAGGGAGAGAAACGGTAGTGATAAATCGTATCAGTTCATTTGGAGCAAAAATCACATTCTGAATAAAATCAATGACTTTCACTTCCCTTCAAGTATTGAAGCATACAAAAACAAAGAATCATCTCTGGGCACGGCGCCTCCTTCTTGGTAATGCGCGGGGTAAAATTTAATCGACCCCCATTTCGACCCCGTTGGCCAACCTTCGAATCTGCTCCTCTCTTACTTACGCAGACTCCGTTTGGGGTTAGATTTGACGCCACATGCTTTACTCAAGGGTTTATCTGTATTTTTTAAAAGTATTTTTAAAGACTTTTGGGGCATAAAAACCCTCTGTCTAGCCATACCGTGCGATGGAATGCCAAACTCATTTACAGGCCTGCGACTGGGCCACCACACGCCAAATTCTACTGTAATAAGACCTAATTCGGCGCGAGATAACTTTGACACGAACATCTTCCTGCCCTTGGAAACATCGCGCCCGGCCACTCGATTCATCTCTCGGGGGTCGACCAGCAGATGACGCGCAGCAGATAGGGCAGGTGACCCAACGCAAACGCCCCACGCCGCCCCAACCAGGCTCCGGTGGGGAGAGCGGAGGAGCTCGCGGGTCGCATGCAGGCGCACGCCCGACATTAAGGGAGATCTCATCGACGCAGTTGGCGTCCACCGCCATCGCACGGCCCTCGGACTCTCGCCCAACGCCACGCCACACACCGCGCCCCACACCGCGCCACACACCGCGCCCCACACCGCGCCACACACCGCGCCCCACACCGCGCCACACACCGCACCCCACACCGCGCCCCACACCCCGCCACACACCGCGCCCCACACCGCGCCCCACACCGCGCCCCACACCGCGCCCCACACCGCGCCCCACACCGCGCCCCACACCGCGCCCCACACCGCGCCCCACACCGCGCCCCACACCGCGCCCCACACCGCGCCCCAAACCGCGCACCACACCGCGCCACACACAACGCCCCACACCGCGCCACACACCGCGCCACACACCGCGCTTCACATCGCGCCCCACACCGCGCCACACACCGCGCCCCACACAGCGCCCCACACCGCGCCGCACACCGCGCCGCACACCGCGCCCCACACCGCGCCCCCACCGCGCCACACACCGCGCCCCACACCGCGCCCCCACCGCGCCGCACACCGCGCCGCACACCGCGCCACACACCGCGCCCCACGCCGCGCCCCACACCGCGCCACACACCGCGCCACACACCGCGCCACACACCGCGCCACACACCGCGCCCCACACCGCGCCCCACACCACGCCCCACACCGCGCCCCACACCGCGCCCCACACCGCGCCCCCACCGCGCCACACACCGCGCCCCACACTGCGCCCCCACCGCGCCGCACACCGCGCCGCACACCGCGCCACACACCGCGCCCCACGCCGCGCCCCACACCGCGCCACACACCGCGCCACACACCGCGCCACACACCGCGCCACACACCGCGCCCCACACCGCGCCCCACACCACGCCCCACACCGCGCCCCACACCGCGCCCCACACCGCGCCCCCACCGCGCCACACACCGCGCCCCACACCGCGCCCCCACCGCGCCGCACACCGCGCCGCACACCGCGCCACACACCGCGCCCCACGCCGCGCCCCACACCGCGCCACACACCGCGCCACACACCGCGCCACACACCGCGCCACACACCGCGCCCCACACCGCGCCCCACACCACGCCCCACACCGCGCCCCACACCGCGCCCCACACCGCGCCCCCACCGCGCCACACACCGCGCCCCACACTGCGCCCCCACCGCGCCGCACACCGCGCCGCACACCGCGCCACACGCCGCGCCCCACGCCGCGCCCCACACCGCGCCACACACCGCGCCACACACCGCGCCCCACACCGCGCCCCACACCGCGCCCCACACCGCGCCCCACACCGCGCCCCACACCGCGCCCCACACCGCGCCACACACCGCGCCACACACCGCGCTCCACGCCGCGCCCCACGCCGCGCCCCACGCCTCGCGACACACCGCGCCCCACGACGCGCCCCACGCCGCGCCCACGCCGCGCCACACGCCGCGCCCCACGCCGCGCAACACGCCGCGCCACACACCGCGCCACACACCGCGCCACACACCGCCCCCCACACCGCGCCCCACACCGCGCCCCACATTGTGCCGCACACCGCGCCACACACCGCGCCACACACCGCGTCACACACAACGCCCCACACCGCGCCCCACACCGCGCCCCACATCGCGCCCCACACCGCGCCACACACCGCGCCCCACACCGCGCCCCACACCGCGCCACACACCGCGCCACACACCGCGCCCCACACCGCGCCACACACCGCGCCCCACACCGCGCCGCACACCGCGCCACACACCGCGCCCCACACCGCGCCACACACCGCGCCCCACACCGCGCCACACACCGCGCCCCACACCGCGCCCTACACCGCGCCGCACACCGCGCCACACACCGCGCCACACACCGCGCCACACACCGAGCCCCACACCTCGCCCCACACCGCGCCACACGCCGCACCCCACGCCGCGCCCCACGCCGCGCCCCACGCCGCGCCCCACGCCGCGGCACACACCGCGCCACACACCGCGCCCCGCGCCGCGCCCCGCGCCGCGCCCCACACCGCGCCCCACACCGCGCCCCACACCGCGCCACACACCGCGCCACACACCGCGCTCCACGCCGCGCCCCACGCCGCGCCCCACGCCTCGCGACACACCGCGCCCCACGACGCGCCCTACGCCGCGCCCACGCCGCGCCACACGCCGCGCCCCACGCCGCGCAACACGCCGCGCCACACACCGCGCCACACACCGCGCCACACACCGCCCCCCACACCGCGCCCCACACCGCGCCCCACATTGTGCCGCACACCGCGCCACACACCGCGCCACACACCGCGTCACACACAACGCCCCACACCGCGCCCCACACCGCGCCCCACATCGCGCCCCACACCGCGCCACACACCGCGCCCCACACCGCGCCCCACACCGCGCCACACACCGCGCCACACACCGCGCCCCACACCGCGCCACACACCGCGCCCCACACCGCGCCGCACACCGCGCCACACACCGCGCCCCACACCGCGCCACACACCGCGCCCCACACCGCGCCACACACCGCGCCCCACACCGCGCCGCATACCGCGCCACACACCGCCCCCCACACCGCGCCCCACACCGCGCCCCACATTGCGCCGCACACCGCGCCACACACCGCGCCCCACACCGCGCCCCACACCGCGCCCCACACCGCGCCGCATACCGCGCCACACACCGCGCTCCACGCCGCGCCACACACCGCGCCCCACGCCGCGCCACACACCGCGCCCCACACCGCGCCCCACACCGCGCCCCACACCGCGCCCCACACCGCGCCGCATACCGCGCCACACACCGCCCCCCACACCGCGCCCCACACCGCGCCCCACATTGCGCCGCACACCGCGCCACACACCGCGCCACACACCGCGCCCCACACCGCGCCACACACCGCGCCACACACCGCGCCCCACACCGCGCCCCACACCGCGCCCCACACCGGGCCACACACCACGCCCCACACCGCGCCCCACACCGCGCCCCACACCGCGCCCCACACCGCGCCGCACACCGCGTCACACACCGCGCCACACACCGAGCCCCACACCGCGCCCCACACCGCGCCACACACCGCGCCCCACATCGCGCCGCACACCGCGCCGCACACCCCGCCCCACACCGCGCCACACACCGCGCCACACACCGCGCCCCCACACCGCGCCACACACCGCGCCACACACCGCGCCACACACAGCGCCCCACACCGCGCCCCACACCGCGCCCCACACCGCGCCCCACACCGCGCCCCACACCGCGCCGCACACCGCGCCACACACCGCGCCACACACCGCGCCACACACCGAGCCCCACACCGCGCCCCACACGGCGCCCAACGCCGCGCCACACGCCGCGCCCCACGCCGCGCCACACGCCGCGCCCCACACCGCGCCCCACACCGCGCCCCACACCGCGCCCCACACCGCGCCCCACGCCGCGCCCCACGCCGCGCCCCACACCGCGCCACACGCCGCGCCCCACGCCGCGCCCCACGCCGCGTCACACGCCGCACCCCACGCCGCGTCACACGCCGCGCCCCACGCCGCGCCCCACGCCGCGCCCCCCGCCGCGCCACACGCCGCGCTCCACGCCGCGCCCCACGCCGCGCCCCACGCCGCGCCCCACACCGCGCCCCACGCCGCGCCCCACACCGCGCCACACGCCGCGCCCCACGCCGCGCCCCACGCCGCGTCACACGCCGCGCCCCACGCCGCGCTCCACGCCGCGCCCCACGCCGCGCCCCACGCCGCGCCCCACACCGCGCCCCACGCCGCGCCCCACACCGCGCCACACGCCGCGCCCCACGCCGCGCCCCACGCCGCGTCACACGCCGCGCCCCACGCCGCGCCCCACGCCGCGCCCCCCGCCGCGCCACACGCCGCGCTCCACGCCGCGCCCCACGCCGCGCCCCACGCCGCGCCACACACCGCGCCCCACACCGCGCCCCACACCGCGCCCCACACCGCGCCCCACACCGCGCCGCATACCGCGCCACACACCGCCCCCCACACCGCGCCCCCACACCGCGCCCCACACCGCGCCACACACCGCGCCCCACACCGCGCCGCACACCGCGCCGCACACCGCGCCCCACACCGCGCCACACACCGCGCCACACACCGCGCCCCACACCGCGCCCCACACCGCGCCCCACACCGCGCCGCATACCGCGCCACACACCGCCCCCCACACCGCGCCCCACACCGCGCCCCACATTGCGCCGCACACCGCGCCACACACCGCGCCCCACACCGCGCCCCACACCGCGCCCCACACCGCGCCGCATACCGCGCCACACACCGCGCTCCACGCCGCGCCACACACCGCGCCCCACGCCGCGCCACACACCGCGCCCCACACCGCGCCCCACACCGCGCCCCACACCGCGCCCCACACCGCGCCGCATACCGCGCCACACACCGCCCCCCACACCGCGCCCCACACCGCGCCCCACATTGCGCCGCACACCGCGCCACACACCGCGCCACACACCGCGCCCCACACCGCGCCACACACCGCGCCCCACACCGCGCCCCACACCGCGCCCCACACCGGGCCACACACCACGCCCCACACCGCGCCCCACACCGCGCCCCACACCGCGCCCCACACCGCGCCGCACACCGCGTCACACACCGCGCCACACACCGAGCCCCACACCGCGCCCCACACCGCGCCACACACCGCGCCCCACATCGCGCCGCACACCGCGCCGCACACCGCGCCCCACACCGCGCCACACACCGCGCCACACACCGCGCCCCACACCGCGCCACACACCGCGCCACACACCGCGCCACACACAGCGCCCCACACCGCGCCCCACACCGCGCCCCACACCGCGCCCCACACCGCGCCCCACACCGCGCCGCACACCGCGCCACACACCGCGCCACACACCGCGCCACACACCGAGCCCCACACCGCGCCCCACACGGCGCCCAACGCCGCGCCACACGCCGCGCCCCACGCCGCGCCACACGCCGCGCCCCACACCGCGCCCCACACCGCGCCCCACACCGCGCCCCACACCGCGTCCCCACCCCGCGCCCCACACCGCGCCCCACACCGCGCCACACACCGCGCCCCACACCGCGCCCCACACCGCGCCCCACACCGCGCCTCACACCGCGCCCCACACCGCGCCCCACACCGCGCCCCACACCGCGCCCCACACCGCGCCCCACACCGCGCCCCACACCGCGCCCCACACCGCGCCCCACACCGCGCCCCACACCGCGCCCTACACCGCGCCCCACACCGCGCCCCACACCGCGTCCCCACCCCGCGCCCCACACCGCGCCCCACACCGCGCCACACACCGCGCCCCACACCGCGCACCACACCGCGCCACACGCCGCGCCCCACGCCGCGCTACACGCCGCGCCCCACGCCGCGCCCCACACCGCGCCCCACACCGCGCCCTACACCGCGCCCCACACCGCGCCCCACACCGCGCCCCACACCGCGCCCCACACCGCGTCCCCACCCCGCGCCCCACGCCGCGCCCCAGGCCGGTCACACGCCGCGTCACACGCCGCGCCCCACACCGCGCCACACACCGCGCCACACACCGCGCCACACACCGCGCCACACGCCGCGACGCACACCGCGCCACACACCGCGCCACACACCGCGCCACACACCGCGCCACACACCGCGCCACACACCGCGCCACACACCGCGCCACACACCGCGCCACACACCGCGCCACACACCGCGCCACACACCGCGCCACACTCCGCGTCACACACCTTGTCCCATCTACACTTCCCCTCCCCACGGCCCTCGCCACGCTACACGCCATACACCACCACGCCCCCGCGACCGCCCCACCGCCCCTCCCTCCGCCTTCGTGCCACCCATGCATGGGAACGACCTACGAATCGTGTTGGTTCTCGCTTTGGATCCATTGGTCGGGCCAGGGCGGATGCGTTGTTCATCGGGGAGCGCGCCATCATACATTTTATAAAACAATAAACATTTCTTATTAGATTATATAGTATTTTTGTAGTGTATATATGATATTACATAATATTATTTTTGAAAATAACGATGATAATAATAATGGTAACGGTAATAATGGTAACGGTAATAAGTAAAGGTAACAAACGAAACCTCTATCCTTTTTCGTGGGGGGGGGGGACACGCCCATTGGTTCGGGTGCGTCAACTACCAAGTAATTCGTCTCGTACGTTTAGAGGATGATTCATCACGTGAGGTGGCGGTGATCTTCGCCTGAGGTCCGGCGCCGTCCTACACGTTGGCTCGAGGTGCTTTCCCCAACTAGACAATTGGCACCTGCGCGGCACTACTCTAGGCACGCAAAGCTCTAAGCTCCCGACCTGTAAATGGGTTAGTGCAGTGCGTGTTAATGGAAGAGTGTGTGAGCGAGGGACGACGATAGAACAAGGAAGCAAAAGGAAAGATCGCGCTCGGTCCATTCGTTAGGATACAGCTCCAGCATTCGTTTCATGTTCATCGGAGAAGCTAAGGAAATCTACCAGTCACGGCAACCAGCTACTAAAATTCTCCTTCAGACAACGCCTGAACTTTCTGGTGTCCTAAACGATCTAACACGGTCATTTAGTTTTTCGATAATCAGTTTATGATACACACCATTGTTTATTCTACAGAGCATTCTAAAAATATAAATGGTTGTAATATTATCACACAGCTTCCTTGTTTACGAAAATTGTTTTTGTTTTCAGAAAATGGCAACCCTATGTAGAGTTTTAGTGGTAACATTGATTTGTTTGTCAACTATACAAACACATTTTGTAGATAATTAGACGAGGGAAAAATTGTCTACTACATGCGAGAGAATGAATAGTCTTGTTAATAAATATTTACAAAACTCACGTTGGTACCGTAATTCATAACTCAACGAAGTGAAGTAAAAGTAAAACTGTAGGCTCCAGAAAAGTAAAAGTCTGAGCTCCAGAAAATGGTTGCCAAGCTTTCACACTTTATATATCTTATGCAGTTTTAAATGTGATTTTTTATATTCTTTAAATATCTAAACACCGGTGTTCATTAGACCTACTGCCCTCCACTTTTTATTTTCTCTTCTGTCATTTTGCCTTACTACGGAGTCTTTTAGCCCTTTACCATTCACAGTTCGTCGTTTCTGTTTAATTCTTGGGCATTTACTCTCCGACATTGACTTTCGCCATCGTTGCTCTCTTCTACTACAACTCTATTCTTTAAACTATTACGCCTCGCCAGTTATTAAGAAGGCACCTAACTTCTCAGTGTCCTTTCTCTTTTACTCACAACTCACACTCTATCTTATCTCCCTATCTTGGATTTTCCCCATTTCTTTTCATAAACCGTTACTATTCTTTTGTAGTTGACTCGTGTCTTATATTACAATATTTTACTCTCCAATTCCTTTTCATCAGCCTTTACTAATCTTCGTAACTGCCTTTCCGCGCCATTCGTGCAACGCTGTTTTCCTATCATCATCAACTGTCCTACACTTCCAGCTCACGTGTCACCTCCCTCCCCCTCCCCCTCCCCCTTCACCCGCGCCCCGACTTCCGCCTCTCGCCTCGCGCAGCCGCCGCTCCGCACTTGAATTAATTCGAAACACGATATTTGGCCGGCAGTGGCGCTGGCAGCGGGGCGGGGGGGCGGCGGGGAAGTCCCTTATCCAGCGCGGGAGCCAGCGGCGCATTACATCGAGCGATCGAAACGCGATTCGAATTTCAATCAACGCGTGCGCGCGACAGGTCTCGTTCCCGGGCACCGCCGCAGCCTCCCCGCCCCCACTCCCCTCCCCCACCCTACTTTTCAGCACTCCCCGTCCCTACTCCCCTCCCTCCCTCAAACCCTCAGCATCTTCCAACACTCCCGCCTGCAAACCCTCCCACCTCTTCCCTACCCATCACCCTGCACCACGTACCTCTCTCCAACGTTCCCGTCCACCCCACTCTGCCCGCAAACATCCGTTTCCCTCCCTCCAACCCTTCATGCCCACATTCCCACCCGCCACCGCACCCTCCACCTGACCCCTTTCTCCAACCCGTAGCCCTTCTTGCCCGCAACCCTCCCCTCCTGCACGGGTGCAACCTTGCAGCTAACTCCGCCCTCCCTCCAACCCTCTCCTACCCACCCCTACTCTCCACCAGACTGTGCCTACAAGAAGCTTCACGCTCCGCCCCGCCCCGCCCATAAGCCTTTCCCACCCACCATCTTTCCCCGCCCAACACCCCGCACGTCTCCACTCCTCCCCAAGCTTCTCTCCTTCCTCTTCACCCCCTTCCAACCCTCTACCCCCTTTTCCCGCAACCCTCCCTTCCCCCTTCAATCCTCCCCAGCCTTCAACTCTCCCCACTTCCCCACCCCCTTCACAGCGTGCCATCCGTCGCTCCCCGCCACTCCCTCGCCACTGCTCCGTCCCGCTCCCCGTCAGACAAGCGCCTTCTCTCCGCTCAGCAGGGCCCCTCCGACGCCGCAGTCGGGAGACAGTCCACGTTGCTGTCACAACCACCGCCACCCGACTCTGCCACGCCTCCCCTCCCCACCACCTCTCCCCACTCCACGCACGGTCGGGATGCGCCTGCAGATGACGTGGCCCCCTGAGGCAGAGAGGTGGGTAGTAGTAATTTATCCTTGAAAGTACAACTCAAGGGGTTTTATTTGCGGAAGAATATTGCTCCAATTCCTGGAAAGTTGAAAAATTTTGGGATTTGCAAACTTTAAATGTTTATTTTTGTCATTCATTTTTTTTCAATTCTTTTTTGTATTAAGTCTGTTTCGTCGCTGCTCATTTCGAGATCATTCACATATTTTATTTTGACATTTTTTAGTATGGGTTTATAGCTATTCAAATGTTTACTCTTTGTAAAGGTGTTTTATTACTAAACCTCAAGAATATACATATTGCAGTTGATCATTCGCTGACAATTGGTCTAATTCTGGACCTGTAACCCGCGCGACTGGTACCAATTTTCATTACTTGCTCCAAAAAGCAACTTTTAGTGTTTTAGCTTCACAGGTGAGGAATTCTGTCAGATTTAGTGTTTTTTTTTTGACCTCATGAATGTCGTTGCACAATACGATTGTAAGATTGTGGAATCGTGGGGATACAGTATTTTCTTTTCCATTACTCCTATGACTGAGTGTTTTCTACATTTTCTAGCTCTAGTCAGTGGAATTTAAATCAATATTATTTATCATTCTTAATAAAGAGTGGGTAAATTACGCCAAAGTCACTGTAAATATAGAGTTTAAAAACATTCGACATTTTATCAGTGAATAGCTTCCTCAAGATTCAAGTAAGGACACTGACACTTAATTCAAAATAAAACAACGCTACCTTTCTGAATGAACAATTTCAAAATTTTAGTTTTACCTATTATCTCACAAATTAAATTCAAAGTTCATGAGTCTGGTGGAAAGCATGAATTTATGGTATATCAACCTTCTTTAACAGAGCACACATCTTAGAAATACTTTTAAAGCTATTTCACTAGAAATAACATGTTTATAAATCGTTCAAAACTTTAATTTCATTGTTGTTCAAACAAAATTCCATAAATATGGTAAACACTGTAGCAATGATGACAAAAACAATGTTCAAGAAATATCTATAGTATAGTTTTCTGAATATTCAAATTAAAAATTTGAAAAAATGGAATATCTTAACATCAACTTGGTTTTCATGCTTTGTATCAACATTCTACCTCTTATCGTTTCTGTAAAAAACAAGCTTAAATTAATTATTTTCGTACAAAGGTCCAAAACACTGTGCTTTCAAAGAATTTTACAGAAAACTTCTGATTTAAAAAATATTTCTTTACGACGACCCCCATTGAAGCCTACATAAAAGAAGTGTTACTACCTAACATTGGCATAAAATGCCCAAAGTTAGAGACAAAATTCGAAGACATTGTACCTTAACAGTAACTCGCCGTAATGACAATGTAAGACATTGTTATTGATTCCTTACATTGTTTCATGTCAATTGTCATTTTCACCATGAGCAATGACCGTGAGCAATAAAAAAATATTTGTCACTGCACCGTCAACTTAATTCTAATGTCAAATACATCAGCAGATTTGTTCATCTCAGTCATTTGTACCCATGATATGACCTTACGTAACCATTGGAAATGAGTAAATTCTTTAACGAATACGTTCGGGGAACGGCGCCAGGAATCGAACCTCATCGAGAGACCTGGTTTAGCCCAGAAGCATGAGACTTAGGTTCGATTCCCAGGCGGGATAACTTATTCTCAATTAAAAAATGTAAGTAATGACCCTAGAAAGTGCGTTAATAGAAGAATGACACACATTTCAATATGTAACAAATCAATATTTTCCAAAGAGTCCCTAATGTAAAGTTCCAGCAAATATCTTTTACTTTTTTCTTTGTTCGTCAGTTTAAATCCTTTTAATTTGTACACAAACAAAAATTTTAAAAAATGAAATCCAATAATTTCTAAATTAATTAAAATGGTATTTATTTTAAATTAATTAAAAGTGAGTAAAGTGGGTTAACTTCAGTTTGTCAAGGAATATCCAAATCCACAATAACCTTACGTGTAATGGAAAACACTTTAAAAAACTCAAGTCAAACGAAAAGAAAATACATCACAGAGATAAGAACTGTAACGTGCGTTCAATTCCGTGTTATTGTTTTCCACGAAATACGAAAATGACGTAGGGTGCTAATTTGATTCTTTTAATTGCGAACTTTTGCAGAAGAGAAAATTCAATAAGTGAAAATTCAATAAGCTGCCACTGGCATTGTTACTTGTATGGACGCTTGTATCACGTGACCAGGTATTGTAAAATCATATTCGACACTTTCAAGAGCTATTCGATGAAATTCTGTTTGAAAGATTGATGAATTCAAGGAAAATATTGCTTAAATAAAAGATTGAAAGATTATGCACCGTTTATAATGAACTTGTATGCTGTATGCACGACGAAAGTGTGAAATCGCGCGCGCTCTGTATATCGTTTTCTGCGACAGCATTACAAGTCTTCCTTCACGCTATATTAGTAGTACGCGAGAATGTAAAAAAAGTAGCTGAAATTCTAAAATAATATTTTGCTTCCATTTGTTGTATTTTAACATAATTGTAATACCTCCGGAACCTCACTAATTCGAACCTCACTAATAACCTCACTAATTCGAACCACGCAAATCCGAAAATTCGAATAGTCTCAACAAAATGTCGGATAATTCGAAGAAAATTCAGAATGTATGAAAAATAAACAAAATACACAAAATGCTTTTTTTGTAGAGTAAAGAAAGAATTTTATAATACCTGTAGAACTGGACAACCAATTATTGAAACACAAATTGTCAAAATGTTGCCTGTATTGCACCAATTACAACGGTGTATATCACATGTTCATGTAACAGTAATTTTCATTTACAGTAACTTGCAAAATTGGTAATCTTCTTTTGCCGTAAGGCATTGGCTCTGCTTGAAGATGTGATGTGATGATGCGATCGCTACGCTGCGTTGCCATTTTCTCACATCGCACGCTCCGTTGCATCGTCTGGTAATCCGTCAGAGATGTGTGTATATGTACTGTACATTTTTTCGGATAATCCGAACATTTCCGAACGCTCCATTAGTTCGGATTACCTGGGTTCTATTGTAGTTGTACTTTAAAAAGAACACACTATTGATAAAAGGACAAACGTGATATTTTGGAACCAATTATTCTGGATGGAGCTAGTTAATTATGGTCTTGTTCACGGTTTTTACTCTCCGGATATTATATACGGATACTATATTATATAGTATTATAATATACGGAGTGATATACGTAGTAAAGGGAAAGTTATTTTAAATATGAATTAATGATAATAAATAGGATTTAGGAAATATAATAATTAGGGGTTGGGTTGAGGGCATTTTTGTGACGGATCTCCAAGCCGCTGCTATCTGCGGTGCACATAATGTAAACGAGGTCCTGTTCAATGAACCGGCGTCGGCGGGGCATTATCGCCCGCAACTCTCTCCTCGCACTCTATCGGCGGCGCGCGCGCTGTCCGTCGATGCATCTGCTTTGCACGAATCACCGGCCCCCGCCGCCGCCCCTGCAGCCGGCCACTTCACGTCACGGCGCCCCTCGCCGCCCCCTCGCCTCGCCTCGGCCGCGCGCGGAGCGAGATAATTCAATCCCGCGGGCGCTTGGGGCGCGCCAAGCGGCGGGGGCGCGCAACAAACCCGCGCGGTCATGTGACCCGGCGCGTTATCTCGCGCGCTCCGGTTAGTGCCGCTTGAACCGGTCGAGGTGCGCTGGGGGGGGGGGGGGGGTAGGGCGGGCTGTGACGGCTGGCTACTGGACGCCGCGATTCGATGCCAGAGGTGCTCGTAATAATGCTCACTCACGTGAGGTTCGATGATAACGAGTTTGGAGGTCTGGCCGCCGCCCCCGGACAGTTGCAGCCCTTATGCGGCAGCGGCCACCGTGTGATGGGAGGGCGTTGCCGCACTTGCAGCTGAAATTATTGTGACATGCTTTTTTGATTTTCCGATACCTTTTTGTAATTCGTATTTCACGCTGTCGCAATCGTTGCCCGCTCGTTAAAGCACACTACACGTTACCACCTCGGCCCTCTCTCAACAAATAATATAGGGCAATATTTTCATTGTAATACGCATCTTTTTAAAAATGCGAGAAATACAGAAATATACTTAGAACAACAAGCTATTTTTGAGTGTGCAAATAGGCTTTTCAGTTTATTCTTAAAAAATACATTTTATTTTGTAATGCGCTTTTTTAAAATTGACAAAAAAATGTTCGTTTTGTTAAAAACAAATTTCGTTGTAAAATTCAGCAATAAACGCGGCAATTCATCAGCCTAGTGTACATTTTTTTTTACAAATCCCATCAATTAGCAGGAGTAAGAAACAAATCAGTAAATTTCAACGGGTGAAACGTTATTTGAAAGTACAAGTTACAAAAAATTACAATAATCTATAACCACTTTTATTTACAGAAAGTAGTGAAATTTACTTGGGTTCAAAATAATAAAATCAAAGGACAGATTGGAAATATGTTTTTACAATAATGGGGGAATTGGTATGGTTCGAGAGCGATAAAATTCGACACTGTTTGCCAGATCTCCATGAAAGGTGGCACATCTAGGTGTTTTTTATGGAGAAGATTCTTATGCTGTTCCTTCTGTTGTGACTCCGCTAGACGTCACTGCAGCACAAGATAGTGCTTCACTTAAATGCAATTTGCGTTCCACCTGAGCTTCATTGTTGCTGGGAGTTTCCGTATGACCTTGGCTAGGCCGAGGAGGACAGGTGGAGCGGGTGGCGCGGGACGGAGAGGAGAGAAAAAAGACAGGAAAAGTGAAGGAGATGGAAAAAGACAGAGAGGGAACAAGAGAGGAAAAAGTGAGACAGAGAGGGAAAGAGAGAGAGGGGAAACGAGAAAGAGAAAAAAGAGAGGGAAATGAGACAGGGCGAAAAGAGAAAAGAAGAAAAGATAAAGAAGGACAAAAAAGAGTTGAAAAAGAGCGAGGGAGAAAAGATATTGGGAGAAGAGAGAAATAGGGAAAAGAGAAAGATAAAAAAATAGAGATGGAAAGAAGGGGAAAAGAGAGAGGAAAAAGAGTTATAGGGAATGAACGAGAGAGGGAAAAG
This sequence comes from Gryllus longicercus, assembly GCA_038098605.1. Taxonomy (NCBI): domain Eukaryota; kingdom Metazoa; phylum Arthropoda; class Insecta; order Orthoptera; family Gryllidae; genus Gryllus; species Gryllus longicercus. The sequence continues at coordinate 124,251 of JAZDUA010001259.1, forward strand.
AGAGAGAGAATGAGAGAGTGTGAGAGAGAGAGAGAGAGAGAGAGAGAGAGAGAGAGAGAGAGAGAGAGAGAGAGAGAGAAAGCAGGAAGTCTGCCAGATTCTACTAGATAGAATATAATTTCAAACGAAATGACTGCGTTTTTATAAATTCATTTTGAAGTTGGTAAACTCATTTTGAAGTTGAATTACGCAGCAACAAATTCCGAGTGTAATAAAAACAGTATTCCCTCGATTGCTGTAATTGTATGTAAAATCTTTACGGACAACACACGTAAAATCATGAATTCATCAACATATCGAGAAATTAGGATTTTGCAATCTACAGAAACACAAATATCGAACTTTGGCTCTCCCCACTTCCATTACTAGAGTAGTCACTCAAATCAGGATGTCCAGTAACAAAGAAATCTACATCAGCAGTAGAAATATGTGGCACAAAATACAAATCCAATCTGCTCACTATGTAATATGAATACTGATGAAAATCTTCAACATATTTAATGTGAATGCACGATTTATAAAGGAAGAACCTTACCACAATGGTATATTTTCTTTCTTAAATTTTTTATTGAACTAAACTCTGAAAGATCTTAAATTCTGTTCATTTTTACTTCATCAATTCTAAAATTACGGGCAGTTATTTTAAATAAATAGTTCAAGCAAAATTTTACTTAATGCTTGAATTATTAGTTCCCTAACATATCTGTAACGAGGCAAGTTTCACTCGATACAAGTCGTTTTGTATATATTTGTATGTTCAGGTGAGTCTCAATTATTTGGTATCTTACGCTATGGTAATACTTTTATATATGTAATTTTATTTATATATAAAATTATAATACATATTATTTATATATAATATATATATAATATCATTTTGTTATTGTGTTCCGGTGTTATATATAACATCGTCAGGTCGCAACGTTTAGTCACATACCCAACTGTCCAAACAGAGTTGAACAAAGCCCCAGACGTAGGAGTGCACCCTGCAATTGGAGCGAGCGGTCGTAAATATCGCTGGCGTCATCCTCCGCGCGCAACTTCGCGGGCTGTGTGCTCCGGTGCTGCCTCATTAGCGACGTCCGCGGCGGCGACAAAGCGACGCCAGATGAAAGCAAGGCGCCTCGCCCGCCTCCGCAGCCACGCACCTGCCACGCGGCCACGCGCCCACCGCCGCCCACGCCGCCGCTGCAATTATGCGTTTGGGCGCCCGAGACTCCGCCTTCCGGGCCGTCGCGGGCCCCGGGGGCGCTCGGGGCTGGAGACTTCCGTTTGCGAGCGCGGCGCAGGCGCGGGGGGGGGGGGGCGGAAAAGGGAGCAGCGGCGCCGGTGGAGACGGTGGGGAAAGAAAAGATGGGGGTTGTGGTGATGGGGAGAAGGTGGTGACAGTGTTGAAGAAATATAATGGTGTTGTTTAGGGAGCCGATTTTAATGATCTAAAACATCACCAAAAATTATCAATAAAATGCCCTTCAATTGTTTTAAATTGTCCTAAAATCGATGAAAAATGAAGTAAAAATTTAAGCTATCTTAAATGAACAAGTCAAGTTGTTGGACATGTTTCTGATGTAGTCGAGGATCCTTCCTTTCGTTCAAGTAAACTCAGTTTGCAAACTTTTGGTTTGAACAGTTCTTTACCCGTAAATCTCAGTCTTAAGTTATCCCTAAATTGGCCAAACTGACAATGACGCTCATAAGCGTCAAAGGAA